>RYFJ01004541.1:0-17927 GCA_003991445.1 Oryza meyeriana var. granulata | reverse complement strand
CTCATGAGGCATTTGTTTTGTTGTGTTGTGCTGCAACGTTGGGTTCGCGATCTAATCTAGACTGACGATAATAAGGCTTTACCTTAATAAGCCGAGGGTGTTTGTGCGATGTTATCGGAGTGCTTAGCCCTAAGTTACGCTGTTAAAGCCGACTTACATTTATTCATTGTTTTATCTGTTTCGCTCCTATTAGCAGTCGGCTAGCTATCAATTATTAATCCATTCGTTATGGCATTTTTATTATTTGTTTCCTGGCCGTGTATTATTGTTACATCGGCTCTAGGGAATAGCCGATGGTTCATTCTGCCGGATCCCAAACACAAGACAAGCAGGTTCCCTTCGCAACCCAGTAAGGACACGGGCATGACCCGGGTAAGGACCAGTATTGTGGCCCGGGTAGCCGGACGTAGATCCGGGAGCAAGGGCCCGGCGTGCTGGCATACCTTCATAACAGACACCAGTATACATTAGTCATGATCAGCTAGGAATTCATTTGTTCACTTATGTAATTATACTTGCTTATTTTATCTAGCTTAATAGCCGGTTTTTGAATATTCTTCAATGAATCCGGCTAGCATGATATTTATTTTATTATTACAGTTATTGTCTTGCGGTCATCGGAACCTGAGCCCGATGTATAAGTGCTACAGTGGCAGTCGGCCATCGCTGTGAAACGAGTCTAGACTCGGCTTCCAGCCCAACATTTTTCTTTTTTTTATTTTTTTGGCTCATTGATCTTGCACATTTTCCTCCTTGTCAATTACAGGGTCAAATTGACTGGCAACGCTACGAGCTCTCAAACTTAAAGGACCTGCATGGAGTGGAAGCAAATCTCCCGAGGCCTTCGCCGTGTCACCCAACCGACGCCGAAACCAAGCCCGGCGCATGTTTCGGCGTCAACACTCCCACAGCCTTGACCTTCTCAGTCTCGGCTTTGGCTTTCGGCCTCCTTCAGCTGCGATTCCTCTTTTCCAGGTCTTCAACTCCGCTTCGAGGGCTGCACCACAGATTAGCCAAGAGCTCAACCGTGCGGTCATGACAAACTGGGCAGTCCCGGGAACAACAATCTGGATGAATACATCAACGGTTCGGTCGGAAGATATATTCGGGGATCCTACCTCTGATCTTTCCGGCTAGGCCCATGTCTCCGCCCTGCAGCTGATCGGCGCCACTCTTTAGCCAGCCTCCCTCCCCGCATGACGCTCCTCCATCTCGGCCCTTCAATGCCCAGAGCTGCTCCAATTCTTCGAGGTGGGGAGGCCACCTCGACCAAGATTTCCGTCATCGCCTTCATTGCGGTCGACAAAGCTTCTGCTCAGGATAGAGACAAATCAAAGGACGAGTCAGCAACGTCAAAACAAGAAGATTGCCAAGACTTTCTACCACAAGAATCATACCCCAACTCCATTGGACCCGCTGATAGCGGCGCGAAGCAAGCTTTTCGCGCCTCTCCTCCGATGACTTCATCAAGCCTAAAGCTCTTCACTGTCCCGTCAGGAGCCGTCCATGTGAATGTCCGGGGCACACACGTGGAGGAGCTTCGATCCGAGGCAGATGTGGGATTCCGGCGCGGCAGCGGCGGCGACGATGACGACGACGACCACAACGGCGATGGGGTCCCGGCCTCAGCACCGCCGTTCCTCGCGACCTCAGGGACCGGCTCAGGGGCTCGGCGCCGCGGCCTCCGCAACGGCGACGCTTCAGGGGCTGGGGCCTCAACCTCAGCAGCTGCCTCTTGGTCGGGTGGCGGCGGTGACCCTGCAGTCAGGACCACCTCGGTCTCCGTGACCGGGCTAGCCACCGGCTCAGCAGGTGCGTTCATGGCCGCCAGCTCGGCTGGGGCGGGCTCGTCAAGGGGAGCGGTCGGATTGATCTCCTTGAGATCGATATCGGCCTGCTTCCTGCACGACGAAACAATACATCATGACACTGCTTCAACACATAAGAATTTCGGAAGACCCGGAGCAGCGCACCTCTTGGAGAACTTCAGCTTCTTGCCGGGCGACCCGGTCCCCGGCAAAGCGCTAGCTCTGGCAGTCGGCCTGGTCGGCGTCATAGTCGGCGGTGGCGCATCAGCCCAAGTCAGCTCCGATTCCAGCGTGGTCGGCTTGGGCGCCTCCGCCCCTGGCGGCGTCTGGTCTAGCCAGCCCCTCGGTGGCGCTACGGCCAGGCTCGACAACATCGGGCTCAAACCCGCAGGTCTCAACCTGGGACTTGATCGCCTGGGCGCCGCGGCGACGGCGTCCTTTATTTTCAGGCTTCCAGCCACGGCGCGCGCCGTCATGGCCCCTCGCCCCGATACAAAAATCGGCTTCTTCGCGCTCTCTTGGAGTCAGGTTGGGCAGCAGAGGGACTTCTCGGCCTCTTCTTCGACGCGACGGCCGACAACGGGTGGGAGTCTTCATCAAACTCCACACACCACTGCAAGAGATTCAACAAGATACATCATATATTGCCGGGGACCTCAGACATCCGAGTCACAGGCATGCGCTACGAAGGAAAAACGGATGTTACCTCGGACCAGGGCCAGCTGCGCCTGTAAGACGCAATGCGTCTCTTCTTGTCTTCGGTTTCAATTACCCCGCTGGAGAAGTATCCGAACAGGGTCTCCGTCACCTTCTGCTCATTGGCTGACTCCTGGCTGATCCGGTCAGGGTCATGTTTTCCCTGGTAATCCCAGCCGAACGCGCTCCTCAGCTTTAGGGGCTGGAAGCGCCGAGTCAGGAACCGCCTGGCCACCTAGGGACCAATCAGGCCGGCCTTCTTGAAATTATCCAGCTTCGTCAACAGTTGGTGCACTTGACCCATCTCTTCATAGGTCGGGTCCGCCGACCAATTCGGCGAAACTACCGGCGGCGAGCCGGTGAATGGCCGCAAGGAGGGAGCCAGATCTGCGCAATAGAACCACACCTTGTGCCAGCCCTTCAAGGAGGACTTCAAGGGAAGATCAAGATATGACTTTTTCCTATCGCTCCTCAACTGAAGACCAGCCCCCCAATTACGCTGATGTTATTTTTGGAGGGCTAGGGTTTAATGTGGAACAAATGCCTAAAGAAGTTGAAATGAGGTTCCACACCCAAATAGCACTCGCACAGAGTGACAAAGATGGAGATCTGAAGAATCGAGTTGGGATTCAAATGCACCAACTCTAGCTTATAGAAGTCAAGGATGTGGCGGAAGAAATCGGAAGACGGAAGGCATAAGCCTCGATCGAAAAAAGAGGCGAAAACTACCGTTTCACCAGGTCGGGGATTTGGGCTCGACTCATCCCTAGCCGACCGCGAGCGAATCACCTCTTGGCTGGGCAACTTCAGTTCGCTCTCCAACCACTTCAGCTTCACCGAGCCACAATCTGAAATCAGCCAAGAACTCCCCGGCGCGCCCGCAAGATCCGAAGCCTTCGGCATGACTGGAGGCGGTGAGATTTGGGAAAAAGCAAATCGGGGGCTTGGAACAAACGAAGAGGATTGAAATCGCCCGAGTTCGGGTGGGGAATGGCAGCAGCTAACCCTAGCCGAGCGGGAGGCGAAAAGTTGGGTGCGAAGGTGGAAGACGAAGCGATTGGCTGATTTGGGGAAGATGAAGGAATCTTTTTCTCTCTCCCTGCTTTTATAGAGCCGATGCCGACTAGATGGGCTTGGGCCTACACAGTCAGCACTGGGCCACCAAGATATGAGTTCCTATAGTAGCATGCTCCATGTGGGCTGCTCGCAGGCTGAGTTGAAATTATAGCGTTGGTGCTACTAACAGGAGCCGATAAGGTAAACAGATATGCTTCATGAGAGCCTTATTGCTAAACATATATGTTTGGGTATCTGTTTTATCCACTAGGTCTCGAAGGATATATCCTTACAAGGATCACAAACTGGTCTTCATTAAAATTGGAGATGCAGGTATCTTTCTCAGGTACACCTAACCACACCGTGGATTTATTTTCATAAAGTGTTACTCGGCCTACATGCGTGGCCCTCAGTTGCCATGAGCAGCATTTTACCCGCTAACATGATGCGGAAGAGTCTAACTTTCGAGTAGTGCACTACTCGGGAGAGACTATAAATATTTTTTCCCGCCGACATGATGCGGAGGAGTCTAACTTTTGAGTGGGACGCCACTCGAAAAAGACTATAAACCCCCTTTTCCAGCTGATACGACGCTGAAGAGTCCCATATACGAGTAGCATCCTACTCGGCAAGACTATAAACACATATTCCGACTGACATGAAATCGAAGAGTCCTACATACAAGTAGTCTCCTACTCCGCAAGACTATAAAGTTTATTCCGGTTGACATGATACCAAAGAGTCTCATATACCGGTAGTAATCTACTCGGGAAGACTTCCAGGTTAAAGATCTTGGACTTTATGTTTAATTGTCTTTACAATTAAGCACAAAGTCGGGGGCTACACCTAATAGGTGCGCCTATTTGGCGTACACTATTCATATATCTTTATGAAGCCCTTCATAGCCTTGCTGCCAGCTGATATGAAGCAAGTCTCGGAAGAAGACTTACTCGGACAAAGGGTACTCGGGAGCATTGCACTCAGGCAATCTTCACCGTGGAGGATGAGCACTCGGCATCAGTTGTGACTCAACTATGAAGGTCTCAGGGGCTACTGTGGAGGCCATGGGCCCCGGGTACCTCATTACCAGTATATGGGCCACTCGGATAGAGGATGGGCCGAACCATGTGATTAGAGATAAGATAGCGCCCGGCAGGCTGTGCCTTGTATAATAAGGAAACATAGTCTTAGTCGAATAGGACTCTATCTCTAAGAAGGAAATCCCTTGGTCGTATCCGGCTGGGATCCTTATCATGTACCCCTGTCCCCTAGTATATAAAGGGAGGCAGGGCGCCCCTCAGGGCAAGGACAACAAGATCATCGATCATCAAACACCTCAGAGGAATAACACCTCAACTGGACGTAGGGTATTACCTCACATCGAGGGCCTGAACCAGTATAAATCTTCTGTGTTCCTCTACAATCCACCGAATTCAGCTTCGCCGAGTAGCCCTATAGTTTTATTGCCGGTGCAAAGCATCGACAATTTTCCACTAGATCTTCACAAGAATCACCAAGGATGCACTAGAACTAGTTGGGAGAACTCAAAGGACCTTAGGAGAGGCTAGGGAACAGTTGGAATGAAGTGGAGTGGTCCCCAAACGGCTAGAATCCAAGTTTGGGCTTTATAGACAGTTGCTTACGTCACTTAGCTGTTACTCACAGATTTTGGCCAGGAGGTTCCGACCCCAGGGGTAGGAACCTCTAGCCAGCACTTAGTCTCTGGCCGAGTTGGCTGGTCGGAGCCTCCAACCCTGGGGGTCGGAACCTCCGACCCTGACACTGAAACTAGCCCATCCCAAGTGTATGTGTTGTGCCAAAGTGATGGACTATCAGCTATTTGGATCTTAAGCACTTGAGTGGTCTTGGAACTCTGCTTGCAACCCCTCTTGATAGTACGGTTTTTCCTCGACTCAAAAGAAAATTCAAAAGAATTCAAAATAAACTCTGAGTCGCTTCACCGTTTTGCATCATGTTTTTGTGGGGGTCTCCATGCACCACACTAAGCAACCTGGGACTAATTCTCTGCACAATTCTTGATAAACTCATTAGTCCCTTAACCGCTTTGTCATTAATCCACCAAAACCCACTTAGGGGTTAGATGCACTTTCACCCCTAGCGTCAAGAGTTGGCTCATGGCTCTTTCCCAGGCACGCGTTTTGGGTGATTGGAGTTCGTCTTTCATGGAGCAAAGCTTCACAGATCGGAATTTATGCTACTCGAGTACTTTTGCAATCATTAAGAGAAAAAACAGAAAAATGTGCAGCTTGTAGACCTATTAGGTGTAAGCGGCTGTGGCATTGGCGAGGCCGAGTGAGGAAATATTTATCAAAAAGTGACTTAGCTGTTCGGTATTTGGGAGTGGGGATGCGATCCTTGCATTTGGGCTTTTGAGCCCCCGAGCATGTCACTTGTTGTTCTAATAATCTTCAGTTGTAGGAGGTCGAAGACGCTTGTGACTGACTGCCACAATGAAGTCGTCCAACTTGTGTTTGCGGTTCCCAGCCTTAGTCGGGGCCACGACATCGGTGTCCTTTCACTTCTTCTGTTAGGGTGCCTTTTTGTCATCGAGGGCCTCAGCAACAGCGTCGGCCGAGTTAGCGTACTTGTTCGTTATGTCGAATAGAGCCTTGACAGAGTTGGGAGGCTTCCGAGTGAATTTAGTGATGAACCTCTTTGACTCCTTTTCGAAAGGCGGCGATGACGACCTCGTTCTTGATCTTCGGGATTGAATTCTTCTTCTCAGAAAACCTCTTGATGCAGTCACGAAGAGACTCGTTCTTCCTTTGATGTAACTGATATAGGTCGTACTCAGAAGATGGACTATCGTATGTTCCCTGGAAGTTGGCAATGAAGCGTTCCCGGAGTTCTCCCCAGGAGCCGATTGACCTCTTAGGAAGTCCTGTTAGCCATGTCCTCGCCGAGTTGGCTAGAGCGACTGGGAGGTAGTTAGCCATGGCTTTGTGATCTCCTCCAGCTGCTCGGATCGCCAAAGTATAAATAGCAAGCCAGGGCTCGGGGTTGGTCTTCCCGTCGTATTTTTCAATTCCAGTCGGCTTGAAACCTGATGGCCAGTCTACTTGTTGCAGCTCGTGGGTGAAGGCCGGTACACCTTCATCTTTATGAGGACTCCGACTCCACCTACGATGGCGAAACCGCTCATGGTGGAGGCCGAAGTGCTCATTCTCGTCTTCTGGTCAGCGTTGCTCGTCTTCCTCTCGTTCGCGGTGCCGAGCGTTGATTTCCTGCCGAAGATCACGTCGTAGTCAGCCTCGGAGATCCCGGTTGTCTCGATGGTCATCTTGATGTCGACGCCGCTGGTGGCCGTTGGGGTTGCCGAGTGACGTCTGGCGTGACTCCGCGTGCAGCCGACTGAGCCGACCACTCGGTGTCATGTTGAGGTGGATGAGACTGCCATTGGAGATGCCGACAGGTTGGTCGGTTTGAGGGTACCGCCCAACTGTTGGTGCTACTGACATGCAGCAGCAGTAATCATGGCTTTTATCCTTGCTATAGTTGGGGTGGCCTGGTGATCAGGCCCGAATTGGAGTGTATCCATGTCGATGTTTTACACCGGCAATAAATATATGGGGCTACTCGGCGGATGGAAACTCGGTGGATTGCAAAGGAACACAGAAGATTTTATACTGGTTCAGGCCCTCAATGCGAGGTAATACCCTACGTCCAGTTTGGGGCGTATTCCTTTGAGGATGTATGGTGGTGATTCTGGTGAACCAACTCAACCTTGCCCTCAGGGGGCGCCCTGCCTCCCCTTATATACTGGGGGACAGGGTTACAAGGTAGGAGTCCCAACCGGATTACGGCCAAGGGATCTCCCCTTAGAGATATAACGCACCCAACTAGGACTGTGTTTTCCTTATCATACAAGGCAAAGTCTGCCGAGTGTGGCTATATCCCTAATTACAAGGCTAGGCACATCCTCTATCCGAGTGGCCCATATGCTTGTCATGAGCCCCCGAGCTTGTCGCTTGTTGTCCTGATAATCCTTAGTTGTTGAAAGTCGAAGACGGTTGTGATCGATTGCCACAATGAAGCCGTCCGACTTGTGTTTGTGACTCCCGACTTTAGTCGGGACCGCGTCGTTGGTGCCCTCCCACTTCTTTTGTCAGGGTGCCTTCTTGTCATCGAGGGCCTCAGCCACAGCGTCAGCCGAGTCGGCGTACTTGTTCGCCATGTCGAATAAAGCCTTGACCAAGTTGGGAGGCTTCCGAGTGAATTTGTCGATGAATGACGTGTCTTTGACTCCTTTTCGAAAGGCGATGATGACGACCTCGTCCTTGATCATTGGGATAGAATTCTTCTTCTTAGAGAACCTCTTGATTAAGTCACGAAGAGACTCGTTCTTCCTTTGATGCAACTGATATAAGTCGTACTCGGAAGATGGCCTCTCGTATGTTCCCTGGAAGTTGGCGATGAAGCATTCCTGGAGTTCTCCCCAGGAGCCTATGGATTGCCTGGGAAGTCCTATTAGCCATGTCCTCGTTGAGTCGGCTAAAGCAACTAGGAGGTAGTTAGCCATGACTTTGTGATTTCCTCCAGCTGCTCGGATCGCCAGGGTGTAGACCGTGAGCCAGGACTTGGGATTGGTCTTGCCGTCGTATTTTTCGACGCCTGTAGGCTTGAAACCCGACGGCCAGTCGACGTCCTGGAGCTCGTGGGTGAAAGCTAGTATGCCTTCGTCTTCATGAGGGCTCCGACTCTGAATACGGCGGCGATACCGCTCGTGGTGGAGGCCGAAAAGCTTGTTCTTGTCTTCCAGTTGGCGTTGCTCATCTTTTTCTCGTTCACGGCGCCGAGCGATGATGTCTTGCCGAAGGTCGCGTCGTAGTCGGTCTCGGAGGTCCTGATCGTCCCGACGGTTGCTTTGACGTCGCCGGTTGTCGTTGGGGTTCCCGAGTGACGCCTGACGTGCCTCCGTATGCAGCTGACTGGAGCCAGCCGCTCAGCGTCGCTTTGAGGTAGATGAGACTGCCGTTGGGGATGTCGACCGGTTGGTCGGTATGAGGGTATCACCCGACTGTTGGTGCTGCTGACATGCAGCAGCGGTAAGCATGGCTTTTATCCTTGCGATCGTCGGGGTGGCCTGGTGATCAGGCCCAAACTGGAGTGTATCCAGTAGAGTCACAGTGGCCACAATGTTCTGTTGAGGAGTAATGAAGACATCATGGTCGCTGACTCGGGTTTCGAGGATTTGTTACTGAGCAGTCCGCCCAGCCCTGCGTAGGGCGTCATGCCGGCGTCTTGCTTCTTCCTCTTGTTGCTCTCGCAGTCGACGTGTTTCCTCCTCTTGCTGCTCGCGTAGTCGGCGTGATTCTTGAGTAGGAGTAGAGCCTTTGGATGCCTTGAAGATTTCTTGTGGCGGGGAGAAGCTTGCCGAACTGCTGTCCGACTTAGAGTCGGAATCCGACTGGGAGTCGTAGTCCGACTAAGAGTCGTAGTCGGAATAGTTGATGGGGGTGATTACAACTCCGACCTCCCTAGATCCGATCTCGAGCGGCTCGGGGCCATATCCGAGTCGAACTCCAGAGGATCGAGTTTGCCGCGTCGGATGTAGATTGTAGATATCCGCGGTGTCGCCGAGTCCGAACGGGAAATTGACAATCTCTTCCGTTTTTGGCCCGATCTCAGCCAGCTCAAAACCGAGTCCGAGTCGAACACCGAAAGAAAGAGTTGTCCCTGGACTCGGGCGTATTGGAGATCACCGCAGCATGTCGTGAAAGATTGCTGCAGCATCGTGTAGGCCGACTGGTGCGGAGTCGGCTGGTTCCTCGGCTAGTTGGATCGGGTCCGTGTCGGCCAAGGTGAGATTGCCGATCTGGTCGGCGACGAAGTCGAGACTTCCGAATGCAATTGTATCTCCGAGGAAGAGTTTGCCGCCGTCGACTCTGGTTGCTGGATCCATCGAGCTTGTAGATGTAGATCGCGCCGAAGCCCCTACCTGGCGCGCCAACTGTCGATGTTTTACACCGGCAATAAATATATGGGGCTACTCGGCGGATGGAAACTCGGTGGATTGCAAATGAACACAGAAGATTTTATACTGGTTCAGGCCCTCAATGCGAGGTAATACCCTACGTCCAGTTTGGGGTGTATTCCTTTGAGGATGTATGGTGGTGATTCTGGTGAACCAACTCAACCTTGCCCTCAGGGGGCGCCCTGCCTCCCCTTATATACTGGGGGACAGGGTTACAAGGTAGGAGTCCCAACCGGATTACGGCCAAGGGATCTCCTCTTAGAGATATAACGCACCCAACTAGGACTATGTTTTCCTTATCATACAAGGCAAAGTCTGCCGAGTGTGGCTATATCCCTAATTACAAGGCTAGGCCCATCCTCTATCCGAGTGGCCCATATGCTTGTTATGAGGTACCCGGGGCCCATGGCACCCACAATCCAGTAGAGTTGCAGCGGCCACGTTGTTTTGTTGAGGAGTAATGAAAACGTCGTGGTCACCGACTCAGGTTTGGAGGATTTGTTGCTGAGCAGTCCACCCAGCCCTGCGTAGGTCATCGTTGCGGGCGTGCAAGCGTCTTGCTTCTTCCTCTTGTTGTTCTTGCAGTCGGCGGGCCTCCTCCTCTTGCTATTCGCATAGTTGGCGTGATTCCTGAGTAGGAGTAGAGCATTTGGATGCCATGAAGATTTCTCATGGCAGAGAGAAGCTTGCCGAACTGCTGTCCGACTTAGAATCGGAGTCCGACTGAGAGTCGGAGTCTGACTGAGCGTTGAAGTCGGAATAATTGATGGGGATGATTATAACTCTGACCTCCCTAGATCCGATCTTGAGCGGCTCTGGACCGTATCCGAGTCGAATTCCAGGGGATCGGGTTTGCCGCGTCAGATGTTGTTTGAAGATATCCGCAGCGTTGCTGAGTCTATACGGGAGATTGGCGATCTCTTCTCTTCTTAGCTCAATCTTGGCTGGCTCAAGGCCGAGTCCGAGTCGAACACCGGAAGAAAGAGTTGTCCCGAGACCCAGACAAGATGAAGATTGCCACAGCAAGTCGACGAGGGTTGCCGTAGCATTGTGTGGGCCAACCGGCGTAGAGTCGGTTTGTTTCCTGGCCGATCGGATCAAGTCTGGTTCGGACAGGGTGAGGTTGCTGAACTTGTCGGCGATGAAGTCGAGGCTCCCAAAGCTGATTGCTTGCTCGGGGAAGAAGCTGATGCTGTCAACTCCAGTGATTGGATCCATCAGGCTTGATGAAGATGATCTCGATGAAGCCCCTACCTGGCGTGCCAACTGTCAATGTTTTACACCGGCAGTAAATATATAGGGCTACTCGTTGGATCGAAACTTGATGGATTGCAAAGGAACACGAAAAGTTTATATTGGTTCAGGCCCTTGATGTGAGGTAATACCCTACGTCCAGTTGTGGTGTATTTCCTTTGAGGATGTATGACGGTGATTCTTGTGAACCTCCGATGTCTTCTCTTCTTTCGCCCTCAGGGGGTGCCCTGCCTCCCCTTATATACTGGGGGACAGGGTTACAAAGTAGGAGTCCCAGTCAGACAACGACCAAGGGATCTCCTTCTAGGAATACAACGTGCCCAACTAGGACTGTATTTTTCCTGTTGTACAAGGTTAAGTCTGCCGAGTCCTATTATATCCCTAATTACAAGGCTAGGCCTATCCGCTATCCGAGTGGCCCATATGCTTGTCATGAGATACCCAGTGTCCATGGCCTCCACACAAGACCCCCCATGGGGGGAGAGACAAGCAAGACAAGACAAGCCAAGGAGAAACAACATAAGCCACATACACATAATCTCATCTACTCGAGATTGGAGGAGCCCAACGATAACTGGCCACTGATCACCACACCCCAACTCTACACTGACATATACTGGCAAACTAGATTAGGGTCTCTTTCCCCATACTTTGTACTCATAAGATTGATATAGTGGAAAACACCGGCCTCCCGGCCAAACTGGGGTAGGGTTGTTGCCCCTCTCGGGGGCCTAAAGCAGTATAAAAATCCATGTCTCCTGATCTTTGTTGCATCTAATATTAGCATTACCCTACGTCCTAAAATACACCGTAGTACATGGATACTGCAGTTTGGTATTCAATCCATCAACAATGCCAATCGAGGCGTTGGTGGTGACTATGGTGGAGCCAGTGGCATAGTGTTCATGTAAAAACATGTCACATCACACATGTGAGCACCTTGTGTGCAACCAGTAATGACACCCACAGACGCGCCGCTGTAGGGAGTAAATGCCATCAAATGATCACCAGGAAGGGACCCCGTCAGGGTGAACGCGCCCTGGTTTGTCCTAGTCTCGACAGGCCAGCTAGGACGTCCTCAAACACCATAGAGATGGGAGACGATAAGCATTTGGGGGATTAAAGGTGAATAGACATGGGATACGGAAGAAAGAAGCTGGGAGATGTAGAATATAGAGGGTAAGGGTAATAATTGGTTTTGACGATTGATAGGTTGTCTTCAATTGGCCTTGGCCCCTATATTTATAGGAGGGTGTTCTTGCGTCTACAGGCTTTCACCACATCCTATTAGGTTTAGAGATCAACTAGGACTCAAAAAAACCCCGGCCTCAAGCAAGGAAACATGAGAAATACTAAAATTGGATTCGGGCTCCGAGCTTAATAATCACTACTACAAAATCCATTTTTACAGGTGGCTAAATTGTACTTGCAGAGGTGGTTTAACAAAAATGCCTGTAAAAATTTGTATTTCACAGACGGTAAATTGACCGCCTCTAGAAATATAGAGGCAGGCAGGCTTCTTAAGTTGACTGCCTGTGGAAATGAATTTATAGAGGAGGCCGTCTTAAGCCGTTTGCATGTAAAAATGCATTTCTAGAGAGAATCGTCTTAAGACATCTGTTTGTGTAAATGAATTTCCTACTTTTGAATATTAATTTTAAGCAAAAGCAAAAAATATTTAATTTTAGTAGCCATAACAAGTCACACAATTTTTCACGTACGTGTGGTATATATTGGATTCAAAATGAAGATTGATCTCTCTCTCTCTCTCCAAACATGTAGCCCCTTACCATCTCATCTATCAAGCACTTGATGTCTAAATTCAAGATGCTATTCTTTTGAATTCACTTCTTCAAAACTTATAATGCTTATTTATCACTCCAAATGATTTCAAATGAAAAGGTCAACAACTACAAATCATAGATCTTATCGTGTACTACAACTTTAATATAGAGCACGTCTCTATTGGAGGTCATTTGAAACATGCAAAAATTGGTTTTTTAAAAAATAGATCTGAGATCTTTTAATGAATATTTGGATCTCAAATCAAAAATTTATAAACTACAAAGTTGTAGATCTCATTGAGCTCATCAACTATGATATAAACTAGCAAATTGCCCGTGCATTGAAACGGGTCACACGAACATTGTTATGACGGCGTTGGACGGACAAAATGCATGGGATGGAAAGAAAAGGCAAGGATGTTGAGGAAAGGGAAAGAACATGGTTAGCAAACATGAGAGTGAGGTAATGTTGTGGAATGAGATAGACATTTAAAGTTTTTTGTGCTTATAGGCTTCACAACGCTTTTTAAATTTTTACTACCTCTCTTGATTATGTATACTGTTCTATCTCCATATATTCTTCGTGCATTGAAATATAATGATGATGATCCAGATGACTGTAACATCCTAAGTTTTGGGATTCAAAGGAAAGGAAAATTTCAAATAACAAAATCGCTCCAGTCCAAAAAAACCTAATTTTCGAAACTGCATCATGCTGGCTTTTGTCGAATTCTTGGGGAGCTACTGTACCAGTGCCGAGGAAATCCCTTTAGTTTTTAAAATTAACAATAGAGAAATAACAATAAATAAATAATGATAACAATAATAATTTTGTTTACACCAGTATTCGAAAACCTCCCTACCAACTTTATGAAATTCCTTGTTTTAGTTTACAAATAAAAGAAAAGGAGGAAGAAAGAAGAGAAAAGGAAAAAAAAAGGGAGAAAAAGAAGAGGAAAAGGGTTTTTCAAATTTTGGGCCTAATGAAAAGTAAGCCCAAATCTTCCCTGGGCCTTGGCAGGTCCAGCTAGGCAGGCTAGCCCACCAGGCCAGCCAGCCGAGCCAGCCTGCCAAACCGAGCCGATCCGGGAGCCCACCGTTGAGTCCCGCCGTTGCGCTGCCTCGCTGCCGCCCTGGCGAACATCGGCGAGTCTTGCCATCGGCAAAGCCGCGACCACTCCTCCCCTGCCCCGCTGTGCCTCGCCGCCGCCGGAGACCGCGGCGCCGGGTTGAAAACCCTAAGTCAGGACCATGAGCCACGCGGCCCCAGCTCACCCACCAACTCCTTCGGTGCGCTGCCCCTACGCAGCTCCCGTGCCCGCGTCGCGGACCCAGACGCGACGCCGTGCACCGCTGCACACAGCCAAGCAGGCGGAACGGGCTGCATGTGACATGTCGTGGCACTGCACCGGTGCGCCTGCGCCCTCCCCTCATGCGCCCGTCTCGCTCTGCATCCCACTGGGGTGCAATCATTGCGCCTGCGGTCCGCCCTCCTGCTCCTGCCATGCGCCGTCCCGTCAGAGAGAGAGGAGAGAGGAGGAATGAACCCCTTTTGCCATCGTGCGTGCAGGTCTCTCTCCCCCACTCATTCTCGTCTCCCTTTGCACTGCCGCCGCAGCCGCTCGATGCGCGTCTGCGCTGGATGCGAGGATCCCGGGCGGAGGACGCGCCTTAATGGCGCGACGATTTAGGGGCCTCGCCGGATGGCTTCTCGCGATGGGAAGAACGGCCAGCTGGCATCTACTTAAGCCTGCGTCGAGCCGCCTCCGCATCTTTTTTCCTCCTCCCATCCATCCTCACCGCCCTGCGCCATCGACTGCCCCAAAACAACCCGGCAACCGGACGAACGCGCGATCGACTATGGGCGTCGGGACGAACCATGCGCGCCGATTCGACTGCTCATCTGCGCTGGACACAGGACAAAACAGTGAGCTCAACCTTCACCAACCGTACCGACCGCCGCCGTAGCTTTCCATGACACCGCCTCGGTGTGTCGCTTCCCGGCTGCCGCACGATGAGAACCTAGCGCGACCTCCATCTCCCCTCCCCCACGCTTGCCTGTGATGAGACCGGGCCACAATGGCCTCGGCGCCGTGCTCGAGCCCACGCCGACATGCTGCCGCGCACGTGCCACACATGAAGCCCACGCGCGCAGAGCATATGCAGGGGTAGATAGGGGCGTAGTAACTATCCCAGCAAAATACTCCCGTAGCCAATTTCTCCCCACGCCAACACCATAGTGCGCACATCGTGTCCCCTTGCTCTCCCCATAGCTCGCGCGTGGCATGAATCCGTTCGGCCAATTGGGGGAAACCCTCCCTACCCACGCGGAGCCCCGCCGAGGTCGGCCTCGGGCTGACACGCAGCCGCCAGCTATTTTTGCTGGTGAGGCGCACTGCTCCCTGCGCGCTCATCGCCTCCTATAGTCGTCCCTTCCCATGACCTTGGCAAGCCGTAGGAGGTAGCACGGTGGTCCTGTGTTGTGCTCCCCGAAGCCCTAGGATGCCACGTGGCTCCGTGTCGCCACCAGCGTCGCCACGCCATCGTGACCCTAGCCTGGGCCCGTTGCCTGTCACACCCCGATCTAGCACCGCCGTACAACGGCAAAATAGGGCTGCCGTAGGAAAATAGCACGAACGCCTTCACCGCAGAACCCACGATACGATACCAGTCCCAGACGCAGTGCGGTATCTACGGAAAACAGATATGCATCACGTAAACCTTAAATAATAAATTAAATAGACATATACCTTAACTATATATATAGAGCAAGGGTGAGTACTTACATACTCAGCAAGCCAGGGGAACTTAGGTGGTTGTTGCAGGGTTCAAAGAGAGGCTGGATATTTTGTAATCTATTTTATTTAAATTCTTTGAAAATCTACTAAGTGTGTGCTTCTCAACAATCAGGATGAGGTGGGTCTCGTCCGATCCGAGTGAAAGATGCATCAATCTTTATTTCTCCAGTTTCTGCAATCTCAAGAATTCACATCAATCAGCTTCCCGAGCCAAAACATTTTCTCCGGACTTCCAGTCCTGCTATCACGACAGCCAAGCATTTCATTGGACCTCCAGCGTCCTGATGGCACATCCTTCTCACAGTTCCCAAACACCACACATTTTGCAAACAAGGTAAAACAAAACTACGCTAAGGAATCACTCACATCCGCCATGACGTGGGCATGGCTATTAAACAGTTTTAGACCTCTGTAGAGGGGGTACACTTACCACACGACGCGACTTACTCTAGTCACCAGCTCACCGGATTGGGTACTTGGTGACGTAGAGGTTTTTCGCGACAAGATTCCCAAACCCTCCCAGGTTACCCCATGCCAACTAGAGGGGTCCTCGAGACTAATCACAGGGTAGGTCCACGACCATGTTGTACCAAGAACCAGGAGGAATCCCCGATGCCCTTCCACACGATCCTATTAATGCCAAAATTTGGTGCGGATCCTTATTGGGTTCGGTTAAGGAAAAGATCACAATCAACTGGTGGGAATTAATCCAGAAGAAGCCGAATTCAGGAAGGAATCGTGAAGACCACAGCATGGCGGTTTAGTATTTTATCTATAAATTAGGCAGGGATAATAATTTTTAGGAAAACCTAATCTCGTGTTCGATCAGGGCTTATTAATTTTCCTTTTATAGTAGGAAACTCCTGTCGTATCCGATCAGACTGTATCAACTCGGGGTATAATCATACGTAGCCCAGGGACCTTGTAAACATCAAACAATCATCAAACTTCGACGCATCCGCCACCCTTTTCAACGGTTCTTGCTTCTCGAGCCGGGCTGCATCGGTTAAGTTCGACCTCTCTGCGAGAGGGTAAGTCTCGTTACCCCCGACTACCATGATCGCTAGGACTTCCTCGTTAGGTCCGATCATCTAGTCGGCTACGGTAGTCGCTTACCACGATATATCTGTTTATCTATGGCTGCATCAGTAGTTGATCTCATAGGCCGAGTAGATATATCACATCACGTGCATAGATTTATCAGCTTACTAGGTGTAACTTATCATCAGTTTGTGCTGCATCATTAGGTCCGACCTACTAAACTGTCGTATAAGTTATTCCTAGGTGATTGGTTTTATGCAGGGTTTTATCGGATGTATAGCCGATAAACTTATCATATAGTTCATCACGATTGCATCAGATCCATCGGCTCTCGAGTCTTTTATCGTTATTAATTATGCTGCATCAATAAGTTTGAACTACTAGATTGATACCGATAGATTTATCCTTGTATAGCTGATGGTGTTATGCAATGTTCTACGACTCGAGGACTACATAGTTAGCTTATTAATTAAGCGATATTGTAACACTTTTTGACGCTAAAACCGTCACGGCTTCAGCCGATACACATAATCAGACGCTAGATATGTTTGGTTCCTTAGCCACATGTTTATTATTTGCCCCAATGCCACATCGGCTTCAGTCATGGTCTAAGATGCCTATCCATATCGCAATCGGCGATGAGCGAGTCAATTCGGCTTCAGCGATGCCATATCTAATAGTCTATCTCTATAATTCAGCCAATTGACGGAGCCTACAAACCCTCAAATTAGACCGCCAGAGTTAAAATCCGCCGTCGCGGTTCTATGCGCCGAACAGATCAACTCGTTCCGCGCTGCCGGTGATTTCGTGATCAACACATTTTGGACACAAGATAGGACTCGAGAATCGACATGGCTGGAAAGAGATCAAACGACAACGCTGATCCCAGTCACAGGAGGATCTAACAGACAGAGCAAGACACAATCAGCAAATTGGCCAATTGTCAGAAACTCCGATGGAACTCTTTCGGATCACGCGACAAGGGCCCTCAAAAATCTCAGTTCCAAAACCAGTTCTGGTAGAGAATCCGGAGCCGTACACCACCGAGAGTCCACCATAAACCCTACGGAGATGGCGAATGAGCAGTAGCATCATGCCTCCATCATATCAATCGGGGACCTGGGACACACTGCAGAACCTCACAGAAGGCATGGATGTCGATCTGCTCCATGACCATTTCGAGGTCTTTTATCTTTCCCATCCATCAAGAAGACTAATCAAGTTACTTATTGCCCAGAAAGATAGACCGAGTATTATTATTTTTTCCAGATATCAGCTGGGGGCAACAAGATTTCCTGTCGGGATCCCATGCGAATATCGGCTAGTTATGGGGATTCAGCAGAATTACCCTAGGTAGGTGGTGCCACTGATTTGGTAAGTATATGTAGGAGAATATCCCAGGCAAAACGCTACAAACTCCGCCCTACAATATCAGCAGGGAAATCCAGGAAGAGAAATTGATCGGCAAGGGTGCAACAAATAGTAAGAGAACATA
>RYFJ01002002.1:0-270565 GCA_003991445.1 Oryza meyeriana var. granulata | reverse complement strand
ACGAGAGATAAGCTTCGACTTGATCTCCTTGCACTGTATCAAAACATTGATGCATTGTCGGAGGCACGCAAATAACAGTTCGCGGTGAATCCAGTCCTGCGAGAAGCAAACTATACGACCCTTTCCGTCGATGAAGAAAACTGGTGGGTAATGTTTTATTCCCATGGTCAACTCCACGGTTCAAATACGCCTTTCGCTTCTGATGAATTCCCACCGAGTCTTTTAGCATCCATATTGTCTTGATCAGGGCACTATCTAAGGTCAGGTCCCCCCAATTTCGCGAATGTCGCATGGAGGCATGAGATTGACTTGTGTGCTCCCCCATGCAACCAGCATCTTTGTCATCGAGCGTTCCCATTCACATACCTTGATATATACACACGGTTTTAGGGTCCGATCAGGAGGCTTGTTTTCTGGGGACTCTTCACGGCTTATCAATAATATAGCTGATACGGACGGATTTGCAGTGTGATTGCGTATGTTCATTGAGCGCTAGAAAAATCTCTGGGATCCACGCCTTCTTTCGAATCAGCTGATGAAGGCTTTGGTATTCCCGAGGTAAAAAGAACACCATATATTGCCTGGGCCGATTGATGGTCAGCGTTCATTCATCTTTTTTTCACTGGTGGCCCTCAGAGAAGGTCAGCGCGTCTTCGCCTATTTGGGGTCGAAACCCTGTTTAGTTTTCTTCGGCGGTGAGCGATGATAAAGGGCCTCTTGGAGGGGTCCCGGAACGGGTCCAGGTGTGGATGATCTTTGACTCTGTTCTTCTCGTTGGTTTGCTGCTCTCGTGTGCGTAGACTTTCGGCTGTGACTTCCCCTTCTCTTTTTTTTGATTTTCAATCATAGGAATATCCGACTAGGCACATAGTGTGAGGATTCCTTTGGACTTGTTTCTCGTCACGTACTCTTCTCCGTCTTCATCTCTCGTTTCAAAGGACTCTTCAATGGATCGGGCGGCTTGGCCCCTAATCGGCTATGAACCGATGCTGTCTTTTTCCAGCGAAGCGACCGACTCCCTGTGAAAACCTGGCCTCTGCTCCCGCTTCTTGGGTCTAGATGGGTCACTCAGCCCGATTCCCGTGATCGCTGCAGCACTCGGGGGCAATCTTCAGCTGATGGCAATCTCACTCTCCTTTGATCCCAGCAGAACTAGTTCAAGAACGGGCGAGGCTAGTCCAATGCGGATTTATAGAATCCGTTTCTTCGGCATCTTGCGAGGGAGAACGCCCTTGTTGCACTCCTCATATCTGAATATTTTCTATCATATGGCCCTGGCACCGATTTTTGAAGTAATCCTTGATTTATACCTTTGAGTCTCACTCCCCATCATGGACCTGAATCTCTTGACGATGATCCCGTGGCACTAAAAACCATGTGTTACGGGAAACGGGTGCCCATCAGTATATCCTTCATGGGCCGGTGCTTCTTGTCTTCAACCGGATCTGAGACGAGTCTAGTCGCCTGCTTCGACAGCACTGATACTATGAATTCTGTAGCACGTGCGGCGGGAAAAACTCTCTGCATTCATTAGTATGATGCACTATAGTAGTATTTGCTACGTGCACATTGCAATATCAGTATTTCTTCTGTTAGTTTCTTTGACTGATGGATAAAATCACGTGGATTTGGCCGGCTGAAGTTGTATCTGCTTCTCTGTGTAACAGCAGAGTCAAGAGTTTTATCGGCTTTAATATCGAAATCAATACCGCTCTTCCTTGCCGATATCCTTGACCATGGGATGATACTGATTTCTGTTCCTGGCCCCTCGCCAATCCAACTTCAGCATCGGATCCCTCATCGTCTGAGCTTTGATGAATAACTTGCACTTGAGCAACCCTTCTCTGGTATTTATCGTTTTTTTTCGCCTCTTGGAACCGGCTTTCATGAGCCGATACTTTCTGTACGCAGATGCGCCAGGGATTCGAACTCTGTGACGAAAATCTTCCTTAATTGGCGCCAAAGACCTGGGAAAGCCAGATCAGCCAATGCCCATCGCTCAAGTTTAAACTGTAACATGGGTTTTGATGTGCCAAATCGCTGAACGTATTCCGGTATGTTTCATCTGGCCGTTGCCTAACCGATGTCAAATCTGTCAGTCTCATCTCGTGGATTCCCAGCAAAGAGTATTTATGAAACTCCTTTTCTAGATCGGCCCACCCCAAACAAGAATTCTGGCGCGTAATGAAGAGAGCCAGTGTAAAAGCCGATCCAGATAGTGACAAGGGAAAAACCTAACCCTCAGAGCCTCTTCAGCCGATGCCTTCGCCCGCATTGCGCCAGAGGAACCGGCTTGACATGTTCCACTATAGATGTGTTGTCCTGCCCTGAGAACTTAGAGGAAATCCGGACCCTGTATCGGTGTGGGTAATGGAACCCCTGTCGAACCAACTCAGGATATGGATGCCCGATACATGAATTTCTGTTCTTGGGCTTGATCCCGAACTGCTCTCTTACTATTTAGCAACCCTAGTTGATAGATCTTCTTCCCTCAGGTTTGTCTTGTTGATACTGCACGGTGGAGTTTGTTGCCGATTCTTCTATTATATTCCCTCTGGTAAGTACATGGATCGCCCCGCGCACCTGGGTAAATTTTGCTGATATCCTCCATGTAAGAAGACCGATGGTACCCCAGCAGGAATATCCTGTTGCCCCCAGCCTGGTTCTGTGTAAACATGTTTTCTGGTATATCTCTGCTGATGTTGTAAGCAATCTGAGTCGGTTCAACTTCGATGGGAGGTAAACAGGACCCGAGCAGGCTCTTGAATAATTGATCCATCACCGTCTTCTTTAAGATTATGAAGTGCGTTCACCAGAAGTTCCGGACTGATTGATGAGCGTGATGAACTGCTTCATTCACCATCTCTTTGTAAGGGTTTTACCGGTGGACTCTCAGGTGGCGTACGGTTCGATTCTCCAACCAATACTGGCTTCGGAAACTGGGATTTTTCAATCGGCCCTTGCCTTGTCATGCTGAAGGACTCTAAGCACAGCTTCTGAAAGTTGGCCGTAGTTTGCTCAATTTGCTGTTTTTGTTCTTCTGTTAAATCTTCCATGCTGACCGGAATTATGTTGTCTGTTTTGACTTCCTTCCTGGCCATGTTGCAATCTGGTTGTTGAAAACTCCGCGTTGAAATTTCGCGTTGAAACTTCGCGTCCCACCAGGCGTGCCAAAAACGTGTTTGACACCGAAACCCGCGGGGACCGTCCGGCATCTGGGAGACACGCGAAGGCCTGGGAGATTTGCTTCACTCTAGTGCAGGTCCTAAAATCTTGAGGTTCGTAGGTGTGCCAGTCAATTTGACCCTGCAATTGACAAGGAGAAAAGATGTCAAATTCGTGAGCCAATCGGCTGGAAGCCGGCTTGGACTCATCTCATCGGCCAATGGCCGGTACGCACTGTAGCACTTATACATCAGCTAAAAGCCGATGACAGCAAGTGCAATAACATAATAATAAACAAGTATTGTGCTAGCCGATCATCGAAGGGATGCTCAAAAACCGGCTATAAACTCGGTAAAATAAACAGGCAGAATGCATAAGTAAAATAGATAAATAAACTCCAGCCGATCATATCGTGAGTTTAAAGTTACTGGTATTGCTGTGAAGATACTGCCCGCGCCCGTGCCCGGGCCCTTGCTCACATTGGCTCCCGGGATTTCATCCGCTGTCCGTACCGGCCCGAGTTCTTACCTATGCTCGTGCCGGGTCCTTAACCTGAGGTCGGGCCGGGAACTTGCTGAGGTCGTGCCCGGGACTTGGCTGAGGTCATGCCGGAACCTGCTTGTGCTAGCATTCGGATCGGCAGAATAACCAGTCGGCTAGCCCTTAGCCAATCGTAACAGTAATGCAGGCAAGAAATGTAATAACAAAGGCAAACAGCAAATCGGCTATATTCAATAAAGGGATAACTTATCGAGGCTAAGCACTCCGATAACAACATCGCATAAAATCCATCGGCTTATAAGAGTAACGTTATTATTCATCTAGTAGATCGGACCCAACCGTTTTTGCATCTCGCACAGACTGATGATAATAACGAGATCTCGATAAGCCGATAGATCTGATGCGATCGTGATGCTAAAAACATGATAACTTACCGGCTATACACTCCGATAAGACGCTTGCACATAAAAGTATCGACCTTAGCAGGAACGATTATATCGCTAGCAGTTTAGTAGGTCGGACCTAACCGATGCAGCACAAACTGATGATAAACCGCTCCCAGCAAGCCGATACGATCTATGCACGCGTGATATGATATATCTAATCAATCTATGAAATCAAACTGAACTGATGCAGCCATAGATAAAATAAATATATCGTGGTAAGCCAACTACCATAAACCGACTAGAATATCAGACCTAACCGAGGAAGTCCTAGCCGATAGGTAGCCGGGGTGACGAGACTTACCCTCTCGCAGGAGGTCGGACCTAACCGATGCAGCCCGGCTCGAGAAGCAAGATCCCGTCGGAAGGGTGGCGATGCGCCGAAATTGTATTGATCGAGTGATAATTTACAAGGTCCCCAGGCGTACGTATTTATACCCCAAGTTACACGAGTCCTTATTGGACACGGTACATGATTTCCTAACTATAACAGAAAACTTTAAACAAGGCCTGACCGGACACGAGGTCAGGTTTCCTAAAGATAAACACTTGCCTAATTAATAGGTACAGTAAATAACTGCCAAACAGTGGTCTTCATGGCTCCCTCCCGGAATCGGTCTCTTCTGGATCAATTTCCGCCAGTTGACTGCAATTGCCCCTTTGACCGAATCTGACATAGGGCCTTACCAAATTTTGGTGTTAACATTAGTATAGGGAAAACAAAGACAATGGTAGTGGTGCCCAGGGATTGTGAGGTGTGGTGGATGGATCATGAACTGGACTCAAACACAATCTAAGCCCGCAACCAAACTCGACCTAGGACACAAACTCAACACTACGGACTCTGAAAACAGAATATGCAAAAAGGCTAAACGTGGTTGTAGGACTAGGAAAAACCTATGACTACCAATTTTGTTTTTGTGGCTTTTCTGGACTCTAGGTATAGGAAACAAAGATTGAAATAGGACGGAAAAGATAATACCTAATGGGCAACCTTCGCCTCTTGATACGCCACTTGATGGCAACGGGGTGCTCGATCTTCACCCACGTTAAGGTAAGGGATAACTCTCGATTTGGTGGAGATTGACACTCACGATCTAGCTTCTGATCACCAAGACCCAAAGCTCGCCCTCAATCGAGCACCACGTCTTCTCTTGTTATCAACCGTGCACTGCCTGGTGACCTGCCACGAAGGCTAATCTACATGTGAATCAAAGAACATAAGCAAGAACAAGGAAGATTGCAACTCAACTTGCAGACGACCAATTTACCACTCTCGACGAGTTGGGTCTCACAAACCAATAAATAGCGGAAACTATTCAAAGACAGAATTAATCTAAGCAAAACCACCCTAAAACGGTGGCAGCTACTGAATATATATTTGTTAGGACGTCCTAGGGTGGAGGGTTTGCCCTGTGAGGGGCGCACTCCTCATGGGTTTAGCCACGACATAAAATACAAAGCCCCAAAGGCCCAAACTGACTCGGATAGGAAATAATGATACAACTAGTTTGATGATTCTGGACAGCTCAGGAGGAATTTTGGCATGAAACCAAAACCATCTGAAAGTAGACTTCATAAGCTTTCCAACAAGTACCTGTAGGCCCTGTAAGTCCTTTTGGATCAAAAGATATGGCCATTTGAAGTTGATGCTGTCTTCTAGCCCAAAACTGAATCGGTCTTGGGAATTGGAGTTTACTTGCACTTGTTGTCTCCACTTTAATATTTGGTTTCTTGAGCTATTCTCAATGGTCTTCTCCCAGGTTCCTAATAACAATAAAAGCATCACAAGAATTAAAAAGCATGCCATTCGTAGAAATATTTCCATGTAAGCTTAGGAATGCATTCACCTAGCGATTAAGTTGACGGGCACGTGCGCGAGTAATTGGTCCTTGGATCTGTGGCACATCTTGTTCAACATGAGGAGGTTGTAAGTGTGTATCCAAAGAAGTGATGTCCTCATTAGGCTCCTTCATATTATGGATCCTCACTATGTCGGGACCAGCTCCACACATCGCCCAGGTGCAAGCGCGCCTTAGCCAAGCACTGAGTACCTTGAAAAAGTACTCAGATGAGCGTGTGGCTGTTGGCGTGGCCCAGACCCTTGCCATGACCAAATCAATCTTCCCCAGGGTAGACTTTGAGGCCATTGGTGAGGGGTTTGCCGAAGAGACAACACCTGAGGAAGCGCTGGAGTTGATCACCGAGGCAAGGCCGACTGCGGAGGTGATCACAAAGGACCTGGGCATGTAAGAACAAACCATCATGCAGTTGCGTGCCAAAAGTAACTGGCAGAGTGATCTGTCCGAGTGGAGTAGAAGAGAGGCCGGGGATTACCCCGTGGAAGGGAGTTGTACTCGGCCACAGCTCAGATCAAGGGATCTTCATCTCGAAGCGTCTTGGCAAACAAAATGTTGAGAGCGCTTCTCTATCGATGAGAACCTTCTTCAATTTGACGCTTCTGATGACCGGACCCAAGACGAGCGGATAACGTCCTGGATGAGTTACTCAGCTGGTGTGATCGGTGCTGTCAAATGTGATTGCCGTCTCTAACCAACACAGGTATTTAGGGGCGTCGAATGAGGCCGAGTTGACCTCTCGAGCCATTAGCTTCTATTTTCACTTGGACTCCTACGTAGATGGCCCTCCAAATATGTGATTGAGCTTAGCCTGGTGATCTTAATAATCGCCGGCTGCGCCCGAGTCTGGCTTGTCCTTGTCCTTGTTGTCTCCATCCATGGATGTCTGCTCGGAAGGAAACTTCCTGAGCATGAAGCAATTTTTAGCCGCGTGCTTCCCCTTTGGGTGGAAAGGGCATGGCCCGTTCGTGACCTTCTAGTATTCGTCTGTCCTCGGGGATCTTGGTTGGTTGCGTTCAACGGCTGCCACAATGTTGTCTAACTTTTGTTTGTGATTGCTGGACTTAGTAGGGGCCGCTTCGTTGGTGTCCATCCGTTCCTTCTATCGGGACTCCTTCTTGTCATCCAAGGCTTTAGCTACGGCGTTGGCCAAGTCAGCGTATTTGTTCGCCATATCGAATAGAACCTTGACAGAGCTTGGAGGCTTCTGGGTGAACTTGGCGATGAACGGGGTGTCCCTAACCCTTGCGGAAGGCGGTGATGTCAACCTCGTCCTTGATCTTGGGTATTGAATTTCTCTTCTTGGAAAATCGCTTGATGAAGTCGTGGAGGGACTCGCTCTTCCTCTGGTGGCACTGATGTAAGTCGTACTCTGAAGATGGTCTCTGGTAGGCTCCTTGGAAATTTGCGATGAAACGTTCATAGACTTCTCCCCAGGAGTCGATAGACCGCCTGGGAATCCCTATCAGCCATGTCCTCGCTGAGTCAGCCAAGGCGACTGGGAGGTAGTTAGCCATAGCCTTGTTATCGCCTCTGTCCGCATGGATTGCCAAGGTGTAGACTGTGAGCCAGGACTCCGGGTTGGTCTTCCCATCGTACTTCTCTACTCTAGTTGGCTTGAAGCCAGATGGCCAGTCGACTTGCTGTAACTTGTGGGTGAATGCCGGTACTCCATCTAGGTGAGGGCTCCGGCTCTGACTACAGCAATGGAACCGCTCGTGGTGAAGGCCGAAGCGCTCATGCTCGTCTTCTAGTTGGCGGCGCTCATCCTCCTCATGTTCTCAGCGTCGAGTGTTGATGTCCTGGCGTAGGTCACGTCATAGTCGTCCTCGTGCATCCTAGTTGTCGCGGTGGTCGTCATGATGATGCCATCATCGGTCATTACTCGGATTGCCAAGTGACGTATGATGTGACTTTGAGTGATGCTAACTAGAGCCAACTGCTTGGTGCTATGCTGAAGCAGATAAAACCACCGTATTAGAGGCCGTCTTGTTTGTCGTTACGAGAGTGTCTCCATATTGTTGTTGCTGCTAGCATGCTGCAGCGGTGATCATTGCCTTGATCCTTGTGATGGTCGGGGTGGCCTGGTGGTCGGGCCCGAACTGCAAGGTGTCCAACAATATGGCAGCGGCCACGACGTTTTGTTGTGATGAGGACATCAACACCATCGATACGTCCACACCTATGCATGGAGAAGGTCAACAAGGAAAGGAAGGAGATCAACAAGGAAAAGGATTCGCGCAGGCTAGAATTGGACTATACGACAGCGCCAACTTGTGATGGCCGCTACGACTTTATACAAACTCCGATTTAGGAGTTCTAGTACTTCACGGAAAGCTTATCAAGCCTATTTTCCAACGGATCCAGATTCATGCTCATATCTATTCGGAATCGTCCGTAATCATCATTTTAGTGATGAGAGGTTTCCTGTTTTAGGTGCTGCGTCACCGTTTTTGGGCCAAAGGCCCATGCATCAAGTCGGGTCCATTAGGGATGCATCCTAGGGTTGGAGAATGACCCCAGCACCCCTGTGGTCATCCTCCCATCCTATTAATACCTTTAGAGCTGCCACAAACAGATTGGGTTTTGTTAGATTAAAGTTAACGTTGCTACTTTACCGTGTAATCCCGTGATCAGTTAGACCTTCGGAACCCCATTGTCTGTTCTCTTTGAGTTAAACCTTCATCTTTAATTCGCAAATTGAGTTGCTTGTTCATCTTGTTCTTGCTAGTTCTCGATTGCTTACAGGAACAATTACCCTCGTGGTTGGGCTGATCGTGCATCCGTCGAGATTGCGAACAGCCTCTGGAGTTGGTGTAACGATTGTTAAGGCACAACGTCTCTGGACGGTTGTAGTCGGATCGCCAACGTTGCTCCATCCAATCGATTTACCCTCTCATCGAAAGATCGGGACACCCACGTCCACATCATGTTGTGGGGTCACAAAGACGCTGTGGTCTCCTACTTGGGTTTGAAGGATCTCTTGTTAAGCAGTCCGCCCGGCCTTGCGCAGATTGTCATTGCGAGCATCGTGCTCGGCTTGCAGGAGTCATGCGTCTTCCTCCTGTTGTTCACATAATCGGCGAGCCTCCTCCTCTTGCTAACCACGTAATCAGTGTGCATCTTGTGTGGGAATTGAGCCCTTGGACGCCATGAACACTTCGCGTGGTGGAGAAAAGCTTGCCGAACTGCTGTCCAACTGTGAGTCGGAGTCGGAGTAGTTTAAGGGGGTGATTACAACCCCAACCTCCCTAGATCCAATCTCGAGTCAAACTCCAGGGGATTGGATCTGCCTCATCAGAGTAAGATTGAAGTTGTCCACGGCATTGCTGAGTCCAAACGGGAGATTGATGATTTCATCCAACCTTAGCCCAACCTCGGCCAGCTCAAGGCCGAGTCCTAGTCGAACACTGAAAGAAAGAGTTGTCCCTAGACTCGTGAATCTTGGGGATAGCCACAGCATGTCACTGAAGACAGCTACATCGTTGAGTAGGCCGACTGGCACGAAGCCGGCTTGGCTCCCAACCGATCGAGTTGAATCCAGGTCGGTCAGGGTGAGGTCGCTGAATTTGTCGGCGACAAAGTTGAGGTTCCTGAAGCTGATTGTTTGCTCGGGGAAGAACTTGACGCCGTCGACTCCGGTGATGGGATCCATCTGCCTTGATGAAGATGATCTCGACAAAGCCCCTACCTAGCGCGCCAACTGTCAATGTTTTGTATCAGCAATAATTATATGGAGGCTACTCGTGAGACGTAAACTTGATGGATTGCAAAGGAATAGAAAACAATTTATCCTAGTTCAGGCTCTCAAGGTGAGGTAACACCCTACTTCCAGCTGTGGTGTATTGCCTTTGAGATTTCTCTGGTGAGATTCTGTATGCCCTAGTGGGCACCTTGCCTCTCCTTATATACTGAGGAGGCAAGGTTACAAGGTAAGAATCCCAGTCGGACTTGACCAAGGGATTTCCTTCTAGGAATACAACGTACCCAACTAGGACTATATCCTTTTCCTTATCATAGAAGGTAATATGTACCGAGTCCCGTTGCATCTCTAATTTCAGGATTAGGCCCATCCTCTATACGAGTGGCCACAAAGCTTCCCATGAGGTACCCGGGGCCCATGGCCTCCACAGTGAGAATTCATCCAAGTGGCTTGAGGCCATGGAAGATGAACTATAAGTCTATGGGCATTAACGATGTCTGAGATTTAGTAGAAATTCCCGAAGGAGTCAAAACAATAGGCTATAAGTGGGTCTACAAAACTAAGTATGACTCCAAAGGGAACATCAAATGATTCAAGGCGAGGCTCGTAGCTAAGGGTTTTTCGTAGAGAGAGGGAATAGACTATAATGAGACATTTTCCCCTGTCTCTAAGAAAGACTCATTTAGAATTGTCATGGCTAGTAACTCATTATGATTTAGAGTTACATCAGATGGATGTCAAGACTGCGTTTCTTAATGGTGACTTGCATGAGCAAGGTTTCATGGCACAACATGAAGGTTTTGTCATAGAAGGCAAGGAACATATGGGATGCAGACTTAATAAATCCATATATGGTCTAAAGCAAGTGTCTAGATAGTGGTACCTTAAATTCAATGACATAATTAAGAATGTTGGATTTAAGGATAATGGAATGGATAATTGTATTTACATGAAGTATAAGGGTGGTAAGTTTATAATCTTAGTAATCTATGTGGATGATATTTTATTAGCAAGCAGTGAGAAGCATTTGCTGCATGAGACTAAGGGATTTTTGTCCTCTAAGTTTGACATGAAAGATCTTGGTGAGGCCTCTTACTTTCTGGGCATTGAGATACACTGAGATAGGTCTACAGGAGTATTAGGGTTATCTTAGAGGTCATACATTGACAAAGTACTTGAGAGATATAACAAGAGTAAGTGCTCTGTCACGCCTGCTCCAATTGTTAAGGGCGATAAGTTTGGTTTATTCCAAAGTCCAAGGAATAAATTAGAAAAGGATCAGATGAAGATGATTCCATATGCTTCAGTTGTCGGAAGCCTAATGTATGCGCAAGTCTTTACGTGACCAGACTTGGCTTTTGTTACTGGAATACTTGCAGGTATCAGTCCAATCCAGGTCTAGACCACTGGAAGGCTGTTAAGAAAGTCCTGCGCTATTTCCAAGGCACTAAGCACTACATGCTAACTTATAGAAAGTCTGATGACCTTGAGGATGTTGATTATTTAGACGCTGACTTTGCGGGGTGTATAGACACTAAGAAATTCACATCAGGCTATGTCTTCACTCTCGCAGGAGGAGCCATCTCATGGAAAGGCTCCAAACAATCTCTCACTGTAGCGTCGACGATGCTGTCTGAATTTATAACATGTTATGAGGCAACCGGGCAGGCCGTATGGCTTAAAGGATTCATTCCGGGTCTGAGAGTGGTTGATAGCATTTCTAAACCACTCACTATATAATGTGACAATAAGGCTGTAGTATTCTATTCGAGTAATGACAAGTCAAGTGGTGCTGCCAAACACATTGACATAAAGTATTTTGTTGTGAAAGATAGAATCCAGGATCAAATAATTAAGGTTGAGCACATAAGCAATAAGTCAATGCTCGCGAATCAGCTTACTAAAAGACTACCACCCAACTTATTTAATGAGCATATTGCCGGCATGGGATTAGTAGGTAGCCTATAAATGTGATTCTGGAATAGGGGCATAAGAATCAATCAACACCCTATAAGAGTAAGTGGATTCCTATCGAGGTATTATGGTGGCTATAGGTACTGTTGTCGCAGTGGCATTTATTGACCCCTATGACACATTACTTTGGTTCACCATTTTACTTAGACTGGACTCGTTAGCATTAAGATCAAGTAGGAGAATGTTGGTTAACCTCTGGGCCACGGAGCCAGGGAAAGGCGTCTGGGCTCGGCCCACCCACTCCCATGCGTGGTTAACAAACCTGGAACGAGTTCCACACACGCGCAACGATCGGTAGTGCGTCGTTTTTCTCTCTAACAGATTCACCCCCGGTCTCCACTAGCTCAATACATATAGGGAGCCTTGGCCGTTTTTCTCTCTAACGATCTACGTGCACCCAACTTATTTAATGAGCATATTGCCAACATGGGATTAGTAGGTAGCCTATAAATGAGATTCTGGCATAGGGGCATAAGAATCAATCAACACCCTATAAGAGTAAGTTGACTCCTATTGAGGTATTGTGGTGCATATAGGTACTGTTGTCACAGTGGCATTTATTGACCGCTATGACACATTACTTTGGTTCACCATTCTACTCAGATTGGACTTGTTGGCCTTAAGATCAAGTGAGGGAATGTTGGTTGACCTCCTGGCCATTGAGCCAGGGAAAGGCATGTGGGCTCGGCCCACCCACTTCCACATGCGGTTAAAGAACATGGAATAAGTTCCACGCACATGCAACGATCGGTATCACACTGTTTTTCTCTCTAATGTACTCGTCCACGATCTCCTTTAGCACAATACATATAGGGAGCCTCGGCCTATGCGTGGGTGACGATCTATGTACGCCTAAGCTCTACTCTTGAAACCCTAACCGATCATCAGAGTACTGGAAAGAGACCGAAGCGCGATCTCCTCCCGTATTGTTAGTCAGTGCAGGTGGTGGCCAGAGGGGCGACACCCTCCACACGGTGACCCGGACCGGCGGCTAATGACTTCATCGGCGACCCTTACCACGGCAGTAACGGCTTTCAACCTCAACGGTCAATAACTCACCTCAATTCCGCATAAATTTAAGGTGATCATGTATCGGCTAAGGCTAAGATTAAGTATATGTCCTAACATGGGCAGCCACTCTTCTCAGTAGTTGTCTGGTTTTGTACTGTTTGGGCCACCTCTTGCAAATTCTTTAATGTGAGTATGTGCACCGCTGGACCCCAAGCATACTGATAAAGCTCGTCAAGGTTTTAAACATCGTCCCAGAGAAACATAGGCCAACACGAATCATCACGAGTTCAAATCCTTTCTGCAAAGCCTTGATCCCGGCTTTACAAAACACAAATTATTAGATTGCCTTGTTTGTCCACTTAAGACATGGGTGGTACCTCTGCTTCTAAGCGCTCGGTATGATCGAGCGATGACAACCAGGAGGTGGGCTTGGAAGCAGCCATCCTTTAAAGAAATTTGTATAGAAAGATGGACTAGCTCGAGAACAAGCAACGGATTGAGCACACTAGTGTGAAAGCGTTAGCACACGCATCTGTTTTCTTGCTCCTTGCAAATCCATTTTTGCCGGGCACAATAGACATATCTGCTCAGTCACAACATAAGGAACCCCCAATGTTCCGATAAGCCTACCCGGCCTGACAGCTTTAGTTGAATGATCTGATCCTGAAGCTAGCTTTCTACTTAAATTGCTATGACTGGCCAACTAATGATCGTACTACCTATCTTGATGCATTGAATCTGTATTCAGAGCTTTTTTCCAACTACCGGGACTACTAATTTCCAGTACAAAGCTCTCCTATGAATATGCTACTGCTCTTACTTTCTACCTGAATCCGAGCATTGAAGCAAGCTCTTTATCTCACAATAACCGAGTCTCTCCTTGCAGTTCTGACCAATCCACCCATCATTGCAAATAAATGCTCCTTACTCTTCGACTGTATGTCAATTTTTGCTTGATGTCTGGCTCACCGGATCTGGTACATGAAAAAGCCATTCCTTTTCACTTTCCTTCAACCACTCAATATACTTTTTTACTGGAAGTGTCAAGCGAAAGCAATTAGTTTAGAAGGAAGAGGAAGACCTAGGGGTTTACGTCCTCATTTCATTCTTTTTGCTCCTGGAAGACATGACTCAACTACTTTTTACAATTGACATTGTAGCTCGGAGGTCAGAGGAAGGGTCCTACCCATAAAGAGAGATTGTACTGGAATGTTCAGATGAAGGAAGGGCTGAAACAAGGCAAAAACTTTAAAATGGGGTAAATAAATATGAGCAATCCATGAGAATAGCAAACCCCTATCTCTTATAAAGAAGAAGATAGATAGGTCCACGAGTTGAGAGAGAGAAGTTCTGACTAATCAAGTAGGAGTTTACCCACGAGAGTCAGAGGCTCCATCATCAAAGGGGTATAGAAATAATTCAGAAGCACTATGGCCTAAAGCGAAGGGCAAGAACGAACGGAATCAATGTGTTCCAATTTATCCGGAGTAAGGACAGCAGCTGAGAAGAGACAAAAAAAAAGCGTAGGCAAAAGGTAGGTCCAGATCATGCAAAGAACTCTTCGCCCTATTCATTAGGAATCTCATCAGAAACCACCAGGCCATGTCTCTCCGATAAAGATGATCCCCACAATGGATGTCAGTCCTTGCCTTCTGTACCCTTCTTTCTAATCAATTTAGACCTTAAATGAATAGAACTACCCTTTTTTTTCTATCTACATTGCGATGTCTCACTTGGAATGGAATGCAGTACATTGATCCAGACTAAATGATGCACTTTGGGCCTTTAAGAAAAAGGGTCCTCGATCGAGAGAGAATCTGTAAATGATGCAAATGGTTCGGGAAATAGGTTCCTTAGAGCACACAATTCATTCATAAGCTTTGCTTTCTTTGACTCCAAAAAAGAATGATTCTATTCTCTTAAAAGTAGGTCAAATCCCCTATACCAATCTGCCATTTCTCCTCGATTTGGTCTGCTTGATGGAATGCTGCTTTTAGTTCTAATAAATCTTGATATTGATTCCATAGAATATCGAATGGATTCATTATGTCACGACGGTCTTCACCGAATTCTTAGCTCTTTCCGATATACGGAGCAATTCACATCTATGTACCGAACTCAATTTGACTGCTTCACTTCATCCTTCAGCTAGAAAACCCTAGATTGCATGCCGTAAAGGATGGGAATTAAAGAACGCAGCCACTCTGTAATCAATTTCTTGTGTGTCATCTTCTGAACAATACCCCAATCTTTGAGAACTCTTAATTTCTCCATCGAGTCCTCTCACTCTGTTGGTTGGTGGGTGTCGATGTTTTGTATCGCCAATAAATATATAGGTCTATTAGTCGGACCGAAACTTGATGGATTTCAAAGGAACACGAACGATTTATACTGGTTCAGGCCCTTGAGATGAGGTAATACCCTACGTCCAGTTGTGGTGTATTGCCTTTGAGGTTTCTCTGGTGAGATTTCTTCTTCCGCCCTCAGGGGGCACCCTGCCTCCCCTTATATATCGGGGGACAGGGTTACAGAGTAGGAATCCTAGTCGGACTCTGACCAAGGGATTTCCTTCTAGGAATACAACATGCCCGACTAGGACTATATCCTTTCCTTGTCGTAGAAAGTTATGTATGCCGAGTCCTATTGTATCCCTAATTACAAGGTTAGGCCTATCCTCTGTCCGAGTGGCCCAAATGCTTCTCATGAGGTACCCGGGGCCATGGCACCAACAGCAGCCCCTGAGACCTTCATAGTTGAGTCACAGCTGACGCCGAGTGCTCATCCTCCATGGTGAAGAATTCTCGAGTGCATTGCTCCCGAGTACTCTTTGTCTGAGTGCTTCTTCTCCCGAGTCCTACTTCATGTCAGCTGGCAACGAGGCTATGAAGGGTTTCATAAAAATATATGAATAGTGTGCACCGAATAGGCGCATCTATTAGGTGTAGCCCCTGACTTTGTGCTTAATTGTGAAACAATTAAACATAAAGTCAAAGATCTTCAACCTTTTAGCCTTTTCCAAATAGTATACTACCCAGAAATTAGACTCTTCAGCGTCATGTCAGCTGGAAGAATTTTTGCTTAGGGCAATTTTTGGCTAAGCATGTAAGCCAAGTATCACTTTTTGGATTTTAACCCAATATGTGGTCAGGTGTACTTGAGAGATACCTGCATCCCCAATTTTGATGGTGACCAGCTATCGATCGTTATAAGGATGTATCCTCAATACCTGGTAAATAATCAAGATACCCGAATGTATACACCTGGCTATAGGCTTAGCATGAAGCGTATCTGATTATTTAATATGTTCTTGTAAAATAACACCAGCATCACGATTTTAACACGACCAGCGGGAGACCCAATAGGGCATGCTATTTATGAACTCATATCTTTGACCAACTACCGAATAAGCCGGCCTAAACCGACCTACCAAGCGCAGCCCTATTTCCGCATCGGTAACCTCAATTGGTTAGAGGAATCCTTGTCTGCAAGCCTTTCCGACTTATGTTCTGGATGAAACATGGTTGCCACAGATGCCCCAGTGGATATATTGCAGGATCTGCTTGCCCTCCTCTGGTGTGACGCAGTGCATGAGAACTCCGGATGCGCTTTGACGATATAGGTCTTCTCCGACTATGATAAAGGTTTTGCTCCGTCGCTTGATTTACTCGGCTTTGTTGTAATCGAAGGATTGGGGTCTTCCAATCTTCAATAATAATGAGCACCTCTGTAGATTTTGGGTTTGGTGCTGCTCCGGACTGAAAGCTCCAGTAGTGGCTTGTTGCCATGTTTTTGCCAGATAGGTATCTGAACGCTACGCTAGCGCAGGATTCGGCTGGCGACCATCTTGGGGCATACCCAACCTAACAAAATAGAAGCCGAATAAGGTACCCGAACCTCGCATTAGCACAGGATTTAGCTAGCGAACCTCATGGGGCATACCCTACCCAACAGAATTGCAGCCGAATAAGGTACCCGATCCTTGCATTAGCATAAAATTCGGCTTGAGACCCTCATGGGGCATACCCTACCGAACAGAGTTGTAGTCGAATAAGGTACCCGATCCTTGCATTAGCATAAAATTTGGCTGGCAACCCTCATGGGGCGTACCCTACCCAGTAGAGTGGTATTCGAGCCCTGACTGGCGCCGGAGGTCGGTTATTAGCGCACATGGAGCGTACCAAAGTAAAGGTGACATTCGAGTCTAGCATGAGTACTCGGTCACTAGCCCTCATGGAGCATTCCAAGTGATTCTTGAAGCGTCGCAGTCCAAGTGTATCATGACAGATTGGTCCAGCCCCCGAGAATAGGAGATAGGCTCGTAGCCCCAAGTTCCTATTATACGGATCTAGAACTGGCTCTGCATTATAAACATATCAGATGAGTAGCATCTAATGAAGAAAACAATCTTCCGAAGAGAATTGATCTATTTTACAATAGATGTGTTCCTCCTCCTACTAATATTAATTTCCCCAAGTAGTTGGCCCCTTACGTTTAAACACTCTGCCCGACTAGTTATAGCCCTCTAGCGTCGGGAGTCAGCTCATGGCCCTTTCCCAGACACGCATTTTGGGTGACTTGAGTTCATCTTTCATGGAGCAAAGCTTCACGGATCGGAATTTATGCTACTTGAGTACTTTTGCAATCATTAAGAGCAAAAACAGAAAATGCATAGAATGTACACCTATTAGGTGTAAGCTGCTGCAGCACTGGCGAGGCCGAGTGCGGAATATCATATAAAGGAAAAAAATATTTATCAAAAAGGCAACTTAGCTGTTCGGTATTGCACAAGTTGGGAGTGGGGATGCCATCCTTGCATTTGAGCTTGTGAGCTCCTGAACATGTCACTTGTCGTTCTGATAATCCTCAGCTCTAAGAGGTCGAAGACAGTTGTGACCGACTGCCACAATGAAGTCATCCGTCTTGCATTTGCGGTTCCCGGCTTTTGTCGAGGCCACGTCATCGGTGTCCTTCCGCTCTTTCTGCTGGGGTGCGTTTTTTGTCATCAAGGGCCTTAGCAACAGCGTCAGCCGAGTCGGCATATTTGTTTGCCATGTCGAACAAAGCCTTGACAGAGTTGGGAGGCTTCCGAGTGAATTTAGTGATGAACGAGGTGTCTTTGACTCCTTTTCGAAAGGCGGTGATGACGACCTTGTCCTTGATCGTTGGGATTGAATTCCTCTTCTTAGAAAACCTTTTGATGAAATCATGAAGTAACTCGTTCTTTCTTTGATCGCACTGATATAGATCGTACTCGGAAGATGGCCTCACATATGTTCCTTGGAAATTGGCGATGAAGCGTAACCAGAGTTCTCCCAGGAGCCGATTGACCTCTTAGGAAGTCATGTTAGCCATGTCCTCGCCGAGTTGGCTAGAGCGACTGGGAGGTAGTTAGCCATAGCCATGTGATCTCCTCTAGCTGCTCGAATCTCTAGTGTAGACTGTGAGACAGGACTCGGGGTTATTCTTCCCATCGTATTTTTCAATTCCAGTCTGCTTGAAACCTATCGGCCAGTCGACCTGTTGAAGCTCGTGGGTGAAAGCTGGTACACTTCATCTGTATGAGGACTTCGACTCCGACTACGGCGGCGAAACCGCTCATGGTGGAGGCCAAAGCGCTCATTCTCATCTTCCAATCGGCGACGCTCATCTTCATCACATTCTCGGTGCCGTGCATTGATGTCTCGCCGGAGATCATGTCGTAGTCGACCTCAGACATCTTGATTATCCCAATGGTCGTCTTGATGTCGGCGCTGCCTGTCATTATTGTGATTGCTGAGTGACGTGTGGCGTGACTCCGTGTGTCAAAATAGAAGCCATATTTCGACCCAGACGCTTTTGGGATGCTTCTATCTATAAGATCCACTGGGCTAACTAATTTTCAAAAACCCTTTATAAGGTGGCACTCTACCGCTGAATTACCTTCACAAGCAAGATCGTGCCCTTCGTTACGAGCTTGTACACAGGCTTCTAAAGCCATCCAATTTGCTGCTACACCAGGTGCATTACCCCAAGGATGTCCTAAAGTTCCTCCACCAAATTGCAATACAGAATCATCTCCAAAGATTTCGGTCAGAGCTAGCATATGCCAAACATGAATACCCCCTGAAGCCACCGATATAACACCTGGCATGGATACCCAATCCTGAGTGAGAAAGATACCACGAGCACGATCTTTTTCAATAAAATCATCGTGCAATAAATCAACAAAACTTAAAGTCATTTCATGTTCCCCTTCTAACTTACCTACTACTTTACCAGCGTGGATATGATCTCCCCCAGACATACACAATGCTTTAGCTAATACACGGAAATGCATACCATGATTTTTCTGTCTATCAATAACTGCATGCATTGCTCGGTGAATGTGAAGAAGTAGGCCGTTGTCGTGGCAATAATGAGCCAAACTAGTATATGCGGTGAATCCCCTGGTGAAGTAGTCATGCATTACAATAGGAACCCCTAATTCCCTCACAAATACAACTCTTTTAATCATTTCTTCGCATGTACCTGCAGTCGCATTCAAGTAATGCCCCTTAATTTCACCGGTTTTGGCCTATTGTTTATAAATTGCTTCGGCACAAAAGACAAAACGGTCCCTCCAACGCATAAATGGTTGTGAGTTTACGTTTTCATCATCTTTGGTAAAATCAAGTCCACCACGTAGACACTCATAACATGCTCTACCATAATTTTTTGCGGATAATCCCAATTTTGGTTTAATAGTACATCCCAATAAAGGACAACCATACTTGTTCAACTTATCCCTTTCAACTTGGATACCATGAGGCGGACCTTGGAAAGCTTTTGAATAAGTAGGGGGAATTCGCAGATCCTCCAGACATAGAGCGCGTAGGGCTTTGAAATCAAATACGTTACCCACAATGGAAGTAAACATGTTAGTAACAGAACCCTCTTCAAATAGGTCCAATGGATAAGCTACATAAGCGATATATTGATTTTCCTCCCCAACAACGGGCTCGATGTGATAGCATCGTCCTTTGTAACAATCAAGACTGATAAGTCCATCAATCCAAACAGTTGTCCATGTACCAGTAGAAGATTCGATAGCTACTGCAGCCCCTGCTTCTTCGGGCAGAACCCCCGGCTAAGGAGTTGCTCGGAATGCTGCCAAGATATCAGTGTCCTTGGTTTCGTACTCCGGGGTGTAGTAAGTCAATTTATAATCCTTAACACCAGCTTGAAATCCAACACTTGCTTTAGTTTCTGTTTGTGGTGACATACGTCCCTCCCTACAACTCATGAATTAAGAATTCTCATAACGACATGGTCTACTCAATATGGATTAGGCGTAAATGAAACCTTTGCAAAAATCTTTAAAAAATATTCAATTAATATCAACTCATTCAAGAAAATGGGGGGCATGCTTAAGTTAATGAATATGTTTCATTAATATAATATGTTTCATTCATATATAATGCGTACACCCTATGTACATTCTATCCTATAGGAATTCTACGATAGGAATTCGATAAGAATTGAGTTGTTGTTATGGTAAGTTACCATGCTTCGTTATTAAACCATGGATTTGATTCACCAAATCCATCTTTATTAAGTTCTTAATAGACCCCTTTTTTGAGTGGAAATACCTAAATACTAAGAAAATTCTCTGTTGACAGCAATCTATGCTTCACAGTAGTATATATTTTGTATATCGAAGTCCTAGATAAGAAAGTAAAGTAGGCACAAATCCTTCACAAAAGGCAAAATGTATATGAAAAAAAGATTGATTGAACTTTCCGACGATTGAATGGGATTCGTTTGGGCAATGAAATCAAGTGCTGGTCCCCTTTTCTCTCTTATTGAATTAACTAATTCATTTCCTTTTGACTTTTGGATTTTTGGATATTTTTTGGTGTTGATTTGGCATTATTCAACAAGAAAAAAAGAAAAATTTTGATAAATTCCTTTTTTAATTATGTGATAATTATGAGAACCAATCCTACTACTTCTTGTCCCGGGGTTTCTACAATTGAAGAAAAAAGTACAGGTCATATCGATCAAATTATTGGACCCGTGCTAGATGTCACTTTTCCCCCAGGCAAGTTACCTTATATTTATAACGCTTTGGTAGTCAAGAGTCGAGACATTGATGGTAAGCAAATTAATGTAACTTGTGAGGTACAACAATTATTAGGAAATAATCGAGTTAGAGCTGTAGCTATGAGTGCTATAGATAGGTTGATGAGAGGAATGGAAGTGTTGACACGGGAGCTCCTCTCAGTGTTCCTGTTGGTGGAGCTGCTCTCGGATGAATTTTCAATGTTCTTGGGGAGCCTGTTGATAATTTGGGTCCTGTAGATACTAGTGCAACATTCCATATTCATAGATCTGCGCCTGCCTTTATCGAATTAGATACGAAATTATCCATCTTTGAAACTGGTATTAAGGTGGTCAATCTTTTAGCTCCTTATCGGCGTGGAGGAAAAATCGGACTATTTGGGGGAGCTGGAGTAGGTAAAACAGTACTCATCATGGAATTAATCAACAATATTGCTAAAGCTTACGGAGGCATATCCATATTTGACGGAATAAGGGAACGGACTCGTGAAGGAAATGATCTTTATATGGAAATGAAGGAATCCGGAGTAATTAATGAAAAAAATCTTGAGGAATCAAAGGTAGCTCTAGTCTATGGCCAAATGAATGAACCGCCAGGAGCTCGTATGAGAGTTGGTTTGACTGCCCTAACTATGGCAGAATATTTCCAAGATGTTAATAAGCAAGACGTGCTTCTATTCATCAATAATATCTTTCGTTTTGTTCAAGCAGGGTCAGAGGTATCTACCTTATTAGGAAGAATGCACTCTGCAGTGGGTTATCAACCTACTCTTAGTACAAAAATGAGTTCTTTGCAAGAAAGAACTACTTCTACTAAAAAGGGATCTATAACTTTGATCCAAGCGGTTTATGTACCTGTGGACGATTTGACCGACCCTGCTCCTGCTACAACATTTGCACATTTGGATGCTACTACCATACTTTCCAAAAGGATTAGCTTCCAAGGGTATTTATCTTGTAGTAGATCCTTTAGATTCAACCTCAACTATGTTACAACCTTGGATTGTTGGCAACGAACATTATGAAACTGCACACAGAGTTAAGCAAACTTTACAATGTTACAAAGAACTTCAGGACATTATCGCAATTCTTGGGTTGGATGAAATATCGGAGGAGGATCGTTTAACTATAGCAAGAGCACGAAAAATTGAGCGCTTCTTATCACAACCGTTTTTTGTGGTAGAAGTTTTTACCGGTTCTCCGGGAAAGTATGTTGGTCTTGCAGAAACAATTAGGGGATTTCAACTAATCCTTTCCAGAGAATTAGACGGCCTACCCAAACAGGCTTTTTATTTGGTGGGTAACATCGATGAAGCTAGCACGAAAGCTATAAACATAGAAGAGGAGAACAAATTGAAGAAATGAAATTAAATCTTTATGTACTGACTCCTAAACGAATTATTTGGGATTGTGAAGTGCAAGAAATCATTTTATCTACTAATAGTGGCTAAATTGGCGTATTACCAAACCACGCCCCCATTAACACAGCTGTAGATATGGGTCCCTTGAGAATACGCCTCCTCAATGATCAATGGTTAACGGCGGTTCTGTGGAGCGGTTTTGCCAAAATAGTTAATAATGAGATCATCATTTTAGGAAATGATACGGAACTAGGTAGTGACATTGATCTGGAAGAAGCTCAATAGGCACTTAAAATAGCCGAAGCTAACATGAGTAGAGTTGAGGGTACAAAAGAATTGGTTGAAGCGAAGCTAGCTCTCAGACGGGCTAGGATACGAGTCGAGGCTTTTAATTGGATTCCCCCATCTAATTGAAGACAACCCAATGGTTTAGTTGATACAAAGAAAAAGGGAAGAGGGGTAGAAAAAGTTATTAGATAGCGAAGCGAAGTAAGTCCAATGCTATCTAGTAATTTTTCTACCTACCTACCTACTATTGGATTTGAACCAATGACTCCCGCCGTATGAAAGCAATACTCTAACCATTGAGTTAAGTAGGCAATTTTTTACCCCAAAGGAAGACCCTTTACTGCGATCAATTATAGATCGAATCCTTTTTATAAGCAAATACCGCTTCATTATTGGTATGTTATTTTTGGTATGTTATATAGTAAACAAATATCCTCTACTATAAACAGATATCCTCTACTATTAGAGAATATTCATCTTGACAAGAAATTATCTATATATTAAGATATCTCTGACAAGGCCTATAGCTCAGTTTGGTAGAGCAACTCGTTTACACGTGCGCCAATGCTTTTCAAGGGAGCTTATTATGCAATGAACATAATGGATCTTATTGCAAAATCAATTTCTTACTTCATGGATTCGAGAAAATAGGAGAACAGTCGCCTGACAAATAGTTGGTTCAATCTGATTCAGGTACCAACCCAGGTGCCTAATCAAATAGAACCTTCACTAAATTCTAGGCATAATGAGGATAAGGGCCTCCAAAAAAACTCTTTTCGTTCTATGAACTTTAAGGTGTATGAAGTCTCATAGTCAACTGTTGTAGCGGAACGATAGAGACTCTATTTCACTTAGGTTGATTTAATTTAGGCCGGAGGCAGACCTAAGTCAAGGTAATCCTCCTTTGAAACACTTTAGTATTGCTCCTAGATAGATCATAATACAAATAATCAATCAGAGCGCACGGAGCCATCTCATTATCTTTGTGTAAAGAAAAACTATGGTGGACTAACTGATCTTTCTATCAGTTGATAAAAGAGCCCAATGCAAAAAAATGCATGTTGGGTCTTTGAAACAGTTTGAATTATTTCGTTAATAATCCGTTTGATCTATTTTACCGAGAAGGTCTACGGTTCGAATCCATATAGCCCTAATATGCCCTTTTTTTAGATTTTAGGAGAGATATCCTACGTATCCTTTAGTATAGTTTTCATTTCCCTATTAGTACTTGTTTATAGACTAGACAGTCGCCTGCGCCATAAAATAGAGATAAAAGGATTACCACAGGCTCATTCATCGAAAGTTATAGAGACAGGAAAAGAAAAACAAATTTCTATCAAATCAATAGAAGGAAAGATAGTTTACCAGATTTGAATTCCACCCTCCTTCAAATAGGATATGCTCTAAGTCCCTAGACTTCCCTATAATAACTGCAACGATGTTCTCCATCTTGCGAATTCCTACTTTGTTTGAAGTATATTACTTTGCTTATCTATAGATTATCTAAATCTAAATGGATCTACATTCTGAAATAGAGTTCTTTATTTTTATAGAATTACTCATCATTAGGCTGCATACATTAGTCATCCGATCTTAATTAGGCTCTAATTCGTAGTATTTTTGTTTTGATTCCTTTTTCTAGAGATTCCAGAGAAAATGAGACAAAGTGAAGCGAGAGAATTTTGTTTCTATAAGAATTATGTCTCCACCATATCTAAATAGAATGGAAATAAAAAAAAGAAAGGGGGTCGGGATTCCATTGGATGAATCTTTAAAGAAGACATGGCAAAGAGGAAACAAAGGCTAAACTAAGCGCTTTGGTTTGAGCAAACCCGATTCTTGTTTCACCAAGGAAAAGAGAGAAGTTTTGTATAAATTGACAATGCTAACTTGAATTGACTAATTCAGTTCGCCTATTCCACATTAATGGGAGTACATTTATGTTTCTGCTTCACAAATATGATATTTTTTGGGCATTTCTAATAATAGCAAGCATTATTCTTGTTTTAGCATTTTGGATTTCAGCACTTTTAGCTCCGGTTCGTGAAGGACCAGAGAAGCTTTCTAGTTATGAATCAGGTATAGAACCCATGGGAGGGGCTTGGTTACAATTCCGAATACGCTATTACATGTTTGCGCTAGTTTTTGTTTTTCTGATGTGGAAACGGTCTTTCTCTACCCTTGGGCAATGAGTTTCGACGTATTAGGTATATCCCTTTTTATCAAAGCTTTCATTTTTGTGCTTATCCTAGTTGTTGGTTTAGTTTATGCATGGCGAAAAGGAGCCTTGGAATGGTCTTAACTGAATATTCAGACCAAAAAAAAGAAGGAAAAGATTCCATTAAGACAGTTATGAGTTTGATTGAGTTTCCCCTACTTGACCAAACAAGTTCCAATTCCATTATTTCAACTACACCAAAAGATCTTTCGAATTGGTCAAGACTCTCCAGTTTATGGCCCCTTCTATATGGTACCAGTTGTTGTTTCATAGAATTTGCTTCATTAATAGGCTCACGATTCGACTTTGATCGTTATGGATTGGTATCAAGATCAAGTCCTAGGTAAGCGGACCTAATTTTAACAATCGGTACAGTAACAATGAAAATGCTCCCTCTTTAGTGAGATTATATGAGCAAATGCTTGAACCAAAATACGTCATTGCTATGGGAGCCTGTACTATTACTGGGGAATGTTCAGTATGGATTCCTATAGTACTGTTTAGGGAGTTGATAAGTTAATTCCTGTGGATGTCTACTTGCTGGGTTGCCCACCTAAACTGGAGGCTGTTATAGATGCCCTAACAAAACTTCATAAGAAGATATCGCGAGAAATAGTTGAGGATCAAACTCTATCTCAAAAGAAAAGTCGATGTTTTACTACCAGTCACAAGCTTTATGTTCGGTGCAGTACTCATACTGGAATTTAGGAGCAAGAATTGCTCTATCAATCACCATCTACTTTAGACATATCTTCTGAAACTTTTTTCAAATCCAAAAGTCCCGTATCTTCCAACAAATTAGTGAATTAGGAGGAGCTCTTTGTGCAGAAAAAGAAAGAGCAGGGCAATATTTCAAACTTGCATTCGAAGTGTGAAATATTTATACAAAGGAGGAGAGATCAAGATAATGCAGCAGGGTTGGTTATCTAATTGGCTAGTCAAACATGAGGTGGTTCATAGATCTTTGGGCTTCGATCATTGAGGAATAGAGACTTTATAAATAAAAGCAGAGGATTGGGATTCCATTGCTATCATTTTATATGTATATGGTTACAATTATTTACGTTCCCAATGTGCTTATGACGTTGCACCCAGCGGATCTTTGGCTAGCGTGTATCATCTTACGAGAATACAGTATGGTATAGATAACCCAGAAGAATTATGCATAAAAGTCTTTGCCCAAAAGGATAATCCTAGAATCCCATCTATCGTCTGGATTTGGAGAAGTTCCGATTTTCAAGAATGCGAATCTTTTGATATGGTGGGAATCTCTTATGAAAATCATCTACGCCTTAAATGTATCCTAATGCCTGAAAGTTGGATAGGATGGCCCTTACGTAAGGATTATATAACCCCCAATTTCTATGAAATACAAGATGCTCATTGAATGATAAGAAATTCATGCTCACTTATACAACACAACTCTAGATTTTATGCAATTCAAGGAATTTTACGCTCGGTTCCTAGATGAAACAGAATACCTATTACATTCTAATTAATTCTGATTATACAAAAGGTTCAGATAGACTAAGCAAAAACGGGCTTCATTTTCATTCTCCAATTTGGAAAATCACATTCATTTCCTTCGTATGAACAGAAAAATATGATGACTCAAAGAAGTTTCCTACCACGAACTTTGTACTGTGTGCATTACTTAGAACAACTAGGAAAGTAAGATAAGATAAGCAAGAATAAATAAATATTTGTCGGAATAGCAGAGTACAAAATTAAGAAATGCAAAACTGAAGAAAAAGAAGTGCCTCTATTAAGAGATTTATCTACTTAGATGAAAAAAAATCATACTGTATCTATATTATTAACAAATATGTATCCCAACCCATCTCGAGGTATTTGTATCAATACCTATTCGGTGGATCCCTTTTTTCTGTGCCAGGAACCAAATTTGAACTGGTGACACGAGGATTTTCAGTCCTTTGCTCTACCAACTAAGCTATCCTCACCTTTTCTTGTGCATTATCTTAGTAGAGTATTTGTATCTATGTCAATTAAAGGGGCTAAAAAAATCAATAAAGTATTCCAAATTCAAAATTTGGAAATGGGGGGGGGGGGGGGGGGCAGTCCTATGCATCGTACAAAGCTTATTTCATAATACTTAAAAATCGAGTTAATAATTGACATTCCTTGCTGATACTATAATAAAAAAGAAATGTATTCAATGAATAACATAAGATCCATTGAGTTCTCTTGGCACTCCTTTGTGAAAGAGTAGAATGATAAAGCTAATGAATCTTAAACCTATTAATAAAAAAATAGGATAAATACTAGAGTTAGGGAATAAAAGAGGGTTTGGGGATAGAGGGACTTGAACCCTCACGACTTAGAAAGTCGACGGATTTTCCTTTTACTAGAAATTTCATTGTTGTCAGTATTGACATGTAGAATGGGACTCTCTCTTTATCCTCGTCTGATTAATCCACTTTTTAAAAGATTTCAAAAACTATGAATTGAAGGATTTGATTACTCAATATTCGATTGGAATGGATTCACAACAATTCTAAAAAAATATGAATTTTCTATTTCATAATCATTCCTATTTTCATTCTAAAAAAGAATTAAAGAACCTATATTATGATATGAGTTCTGTGATTAATTGTTTGCTATGCCAGTATCTATGCGTGTGTATAAGATTTTGAAAGCCCTTCTTTCTCTAATTTAGAAGGGAATTCCACTACCAACACAATGTAATTAACTCGATTCGTTAGAACAGCTTCCATTGAGTCTCTGCACCTATCCTTTTCCTTTGGATTCTAGTTCGAGATCTGCTTGTTTTCTCAAAACACGGATTTGGCTCAGGATTGCCCCTTTTTTAATTCCAGGGTTTCTCTAAATTTGGAAGTTACCACTTAGCAGGTTTCCATACCAAGGCTCAATACAATCAAATCCGTAGCGTCTACCGATTTCGCCATATCCCCATTTTCTTTTTCTTTGAGACCAGGATTCCTTGTGCAATTTCCTGAAAATAGTGACAACAGTTACTTGATGCGATTGAAAATAGTGCACCAGCTTCCGGACAATGATGAGTAGGCCATATAACAGCTTCTAGACTTGAGGATATCTCATCTTGGAGTTGGCTAGGACCTTGCTGACGAAGTAGATCAGCCGTTGTATTTTTTGTATATGACCTGGCTCTGGTCGCTCGACTACCAGCACCGTGCTGACTACTTGAGTAGTTGCCGCCAGGTATGGCATTAGTGGTTCCTGGGCCATAGGTGATGCCAACACGAGTGGTGATGTGAGGAACTTGAAGTCTTAGAAAGCTTGTTGGGCTTCAGGTATCCATTGAAAATTGTCTGCTTTCTTCAATAATTTGAAAAAGGGCATGCCCCGTTCACCAAGTCAGGAGATGAATCGGCTGAGTGCCGCCATGCAGCCTGTCACCTTTTGGACATCCCTCTGGCTAGTTGGGGGTGCCATGTTCATGATAGCGTTCATTTTCTCTGGGTTGGCATCGATGCCTCGATGTGATACGATGAAGCCGAGTAGCTTTCTGGACGGAACACTGAAGGTGCACTTTTTCAAATTCAACTTCATCTTGAATCTCCGAAGGTTTTGGAAAGTTTCTTCCAAGTCGGCAATGAGGTCTTCCTTGGATTTTGTCTTGATCATCACGTCATCAACATACGCCTCCACATTGCTCCTGAGTTGGGTGTGTAAACACCACTGAATTGCTCATTGATACATTGCTCCAGCGTTTTTCAACCCGAACGGCATAGTGACATAGCAGTATGCTCCAAACGGCATAATGAAAGAAGTTTTCAGGCAGTCCTCCTCCTTCAAGCTAATTTAGTGATATCCCGAGTAACAGTCGAGAAAGCTGAGAAATTCGCACCCCGCAGTGGAATCCACCTCCTGATCTATTCTAAGTACAGCAAATGGGTCTTTGGGGCATGCTTTGTTTAAGTCGGTATAGTCAACGCACATGCGCCATTCACCATTCTTCATCCGGACCAAGACTGGGTTTGCCAGCCAATCCGGGTGGTAGACCTCTTTGATGAACCCGGCTGCAAGGAGCTTGGTTATCTCCTCATGAATAGCATCTTTGCGGTCCTATGCAAAGCACCGCAGTCATTGTTTGACTGGCTTGGCGTCTGGCTTGACATTGAGGGAATGCTCGATCACCTCCCTTGGTACACCAGGCATGTTGGAAGGTTTCCAAGCAAATATGTCCCTATTCGCCTGGAGGAAGGTGACGAGCTCATCTTCCTATTTGGGGTCAAGTCCGGTCCTGACAAGAGCAATTTTGGAGGGGTCGGATAGGTCCAAGGGGATCTTTTTTGTTTCAGAGTCTGCTGAAATTCCTGACTTGGCTGCTTTTTTCGCTAGGACTTGATCGTCCTTGCTTGTTGTTGTAGTGGCTAGCCGGATGTTGTTGTGCCTGACTGCCGCTTCTTGGGACTGTGCCAGCTCGCAGCTCTCCTTGTCACAAGTGAAGGCTTGCTTGACATTGCTGCGAAGAGAAAGAACTCCAACTGTGTGGAGGCCATGGGCCTTGGGTACCTCATTACCAGTATATGGGCCACTCGGATAGAGGATGGGTCGAACCATGTAATTAGAGATAAGATAGCACCCGGCAGGCTTTGCCTTGAATAACAAGGAAACATAGTCTTAGTCGGATAGGTCTCTATCTCTAAGAAGAAAATCTCTTGGCCATATCCGGCTGGGATCCTTATCATGTACCCCTGTCCCCTAGTATATAAAGGGAGGCAGGGCGCCCCTCAGGGCAAGAGACAAGATCATCGATCATAAAACACCTCAGAGGAATAACACCTCAACTAGACGTAGGGTATTACCTCACATCGAGGGCCTGAACCAGTATAAATCTTCTCTGTGTTCCTTTGCAATCCACCGAATTCACCTTCGCCGAGTAGCCCTATAGTTTTATTGCCAGTGCAGAGCATCGACAGTTGGCGCGCCAGGTAGGGGCCCCGGCGAATTCTTCATCAGCAAATCTGATGGATCCAACAAACGGAGTCGACGGCAACAAGTTCTCCCCCAGAGACAAGATTTCTTTTGGAAGCCTCGATTTCGTTGCCGACCAGATCGGCAACCTTACCTTGGCTAGAACAGATCTAATCTAGCCAGCCGAGGAGCCAGCCGATGTAGCGCCAGTCGGCCCATAGGACGTCGCGATCTCCTTCCACGACTTACTGCGGCAGTCCTTCACATCGCCAAGCATAGGGACAACTCTCTCCTTTGGCGTCCGACTTGTGCTAGGCCTTGAGCTAGCTCGGGTTGGGCCGAGAAGGGGGAGATCGTCAATCTCCCACACGGACTCGGTGACGTTGCGGATTTACACTCCGCACAACAAACCCTATCTCCTATGATTCAGTTTGAACACGGCCAAGCGTCGTTTCAGATTGGATCTAGAGAGGTTGGGGTCGTTCTCACTCCGATAAACTACTTGGAGTCCGACTCCAAGTTGGATAACGGTTCGAACGCCAGTTCGGACTCTAGTCTGGTGAGTTTTCTCCTCCTCCGCGAGATCTTCATGGCTTCAACACCACCCTCCGAGGTGCGCCGACTACAAGAGGAACAGCAGGAGGAGGCGCGCCTACTGCAACAACAGGAGGAAGCTGATCGCGAGGCTCGCAACAACGGGCTATGCAGAGCTGGGCAAGCAGCCCAACAGCAGATTCTCCAAACTAAAGTCGGCAATCACGACGTCTTCGTCACGCCGCAACAGAACGTTGTGGCCGCCACAACTTTGCTGGACACGCTCCAGCTCGGGCCTGACCACCAGGCCACCCCAACCATCGCCAAGATCAAGGCGATGATCACGGCTGCTGCCTGCCAACAACAACAACAACAGTCGGGCGACACCCTAGTACCGACTAACCGATCGGGATCTCCAGCAGTGGGCTCGTCCACATCAGCTCGGCGTCGGGCGGCAGGCTCAAGTCGGCCACGCGAGGAGTCTAAGCAAACTACGCTCGGCAATACTAATAACAACAACCGGCGCCGTCACCAGTATGATTGCCAGCCTAATCAAGACCTCCGAGAGCACATACAGCATGACCTTCGCCATACTATCAGCGCCCGGCACCACGAGTGACAAGAGGATGAGCGCCGCCGACTGGAAGACGAAAACGAGCGCTTTGGCCTCCATCACGAGTGGTTTAACCGCCGTGGTCGAAGCTCGAGCCCCCACGAAGAAGGGACCCCAGCTTTCACTCGGGAGCTACAGGACGTCCATTGCCCGACTGGCTTTAAGCCCACAGGGATTGAAAAGTATGACGGCAAGACAAATCCCGAGTCCTGGATCACCGTATATACCCTAGTAGTTCGAGCCGCTGGGGGCGACAACAAAGCCATGGCTAACTACCTCCCGGTCGCGCTAGCCAACTCGGCGAGGACATGGCTAACAGGCCTCCCGAGGCGGTCGATCGGTTCCTGGGGAGACCTCAGGGAGCGGTTCATCGCGAATTTTCAGGGGACCTATGAGAGGCCGTCTTCAGAGCATGATCTTTATCAGCTGCACCAGAAGAAGAACGAGTCTCTGCGAGACGTCATCAAGAGGTTTTCCGAGAAGCGTAACAAGATCCCAACGATCCGCGACGAGGCTATCATCGCTGCCTTCCGCAAGGGAGTAAAGGACGTTGCATTCATCGCGAAGTTCACTCAGAAACCACCACTGTCTGTCCAGGCTCTGTTCGACATGGCCAATAAATACGCCGACTCAGCTGAAGCGGTCGCAGAGGCCCTCGACGAGAAGAAGGGGTCCCGACAGAAGGACCAAAAGGCGAAAACTGACAACGAGCCGTCTCAAAACAAGTTTGGCAGCCGCAAACGGAAGTCGGACAACGAGGTGGCCAACATGGAGCGCACTCGGTCGCGGCCCCAGCGGAATAATGACTACCAGAAAGTCATGAGCAGGCCATGCCCTTCCACCCCAAGGGCAAGCACGCGGCCAAAGACTGCTACATGCTCAAGAAGTTTGCCTCCGAGCAGGCTTCATCATCTGGCGCCGACAAGGACAAAGACAAGCCAGATCAGGGTCCGGCCAACGATTTCCAAGATCCTTAGGCCAAGCTCAACCACATCTTCAGAGCGACGTCCGCATACGAGTCCAAGCGCAAACAAAAGCTAACAGCGCGCAACATCAACACGGTCTCTATGACGGACACCCCCCAGTACCTGCGCTGGTCAGAGATGGCCATTACCTTCAATCGCGCAGATCACCCAGATCGGGTTTCTCACTCGGGACGTTATCCACTCGTCCTGGACCCGGTCGTCAGACACATCAGGCTGAGGAAAACCCACATCGACGGAGGCAGCGCGCTCAACATCCTATTCACCAAGACCTTGGACGAGATGAAGATTCCTCATTCAAAACTATGGCCGAGTACTGTGCCCTTCCACAGGATAATTCCCAGCCTGTCATCAACTCCACTCGGGCAGATAACCTTGCCGGTACCCTTCGGCACGCGGGATAACTTCCGCACGGAAAATGTCTGCTTCGAGGTTGCCGACTTCGAGACCACATACCACGCAATACTCGGACGACCGGCACTCGCCAAATTCATGGCGATACCGCACTATACATACATGGTGCTCAAGATGCTTGGGCCAGCAGGAGTCCTCTCCCTCCGCAGCGACATCAAGCAAGCCTTCACCTGCGACAAGGAGAGCTGCGAACTGGCTCAATCACAAGAGGCGGCAGTCGGGCGCGATAGCATTCAGCAAGCCGTCACAACTGAAGTCGAGCAGGATCAAGTTCCGGCGAAAAAAGTAGCGAAGTTGGGAATTTTAGCGGACTCTGACACGAAGAAGATCCCCATAGACCCTTCCGACCCCTCCAAGACTGCTCTAGTCGGGACCGGACTCGACCCCAAATAGGAAGACGTGCTCGTCACCTTCCTACAAGCCAATAAAGATATCTTCGCATGGAAACTGTTCGACATGCCGGGCGTACCAAGGGAGGTGATCGAGCACGCCCTCAATGTGAAGACAGACGCCAAGCCAGTCAAGCAACGGCTATGGCGCTTCGTTGAAGACCGCAAGGATGCTATTCAGGAGGAGATCACCAAGCTCCTCGCAGCCAGGTTCATCAAGGAGGTCTATCACCCGGATTGGCTGGCAAATCCAGTTCTAGTCTGGAAGAAAAACGGTAAATGGCGCATGTGCGTCGACTACACTGATCTCAACAAGGCATGCCCCAAGGACCCATTTGGTCTTCCCAGGATAGATCAGGTGGTCAATTCCACGGCAAGGTACGACCTACTCAGCTTTCTCAACTGCTACTCGGGATACCATCAAATCAGCCTGAGGGAGGAAGACTACCTAAAGACATCTTTCATCGCACCATTTGGAGCGTACTGCTATATCACAATGCCGTTCGGTTTGAAGAATGTTGGAGCAACCTATCAATGGGCCATTCAGTGGTGTCTGCACACTCAGATCGGGCGCAACATGGAATCCAACGTCGATGACATGGTGATCAAGAGCAAGTCCAAAGAAGACCTCATCGCTGACCTGGAAGAAACCTTCCAAAACCTTCGAAGATTCAAGATGAAGTTGAACCCGGAAAAATACGCCTTCGGTGTGCCATCCGGAAAGTTACTCGACTTCATCGTCTCGTATCATGGCATCGAGGCCAACCCGGAGAAAGTCAACGCCATCAGGAACATGGCACCCCCGACTAACCTCAAAGACGTCCAAAAGCTGACAGGCTGCATGGCAGCACTTAGCCGGTTTATTTCCCGACTGGGCGAACGGGGCATGCCCTTCTTCAAGCTGCTCAAAAAGGCGGACAATTTCCAATGGACTCTGGAAGCCCAGTAAGCCTTCGAAGACTTCAAACAATTCCTTACATCACCTCCCGTGCTGGCGTCACCCATGCCCCAAGAACCGCTGATGCTATACCTGGCGGCAACCACTTCGGTAGTCAGCACGGTATTGGTGGTCGAGCGATCCGAACAGGGTCATATTCAGAAAATACAACGGCTAGTCTACTTTGTCAGCGAGGTCCTTGCCGACTCCAAAACAAGATATCCGCAGGTCCAAAAGCTGCTATATGGCCTACTCATCATAGTCCGGAAGCTGGTGCATTATTTTCAAGCACATCAAGTCATGGTGGTCACAGCGTTTCCACTCGGGGATGTCCTACGCAGTCAGCACTGGGCCACCAAGATATGAGTTCCTACGGTAGCATGCTCCATGTGGGCCGCCCGCAGGCTGAGTTGAAATTATAGCGCTGGTGCTACCAACAGGAGCCGATGAGGTAACAGATATGCTTCATGAGAGCCTTATTGCTAAACATGTATGTTTGGGTATCTGTTTTATCCACCAGGTCTCGAGGATATATCCTTACAAGGATCACAAGCTGGTCTTCATTAAAATTGGGGATGCAGGTATCTTTCTCAGGTGCACCTGACCACGCCGTGGATTTATTTTCATAAAGTGGTACTCGGCCTACATGCGTGGCCATCAGTTGCCATGAGCAACATTATACCCGCTGACATGATGTGGAAGAGTCTAACTTTTGAGTGGGATACCACTCGGAAAAGACTATAAACCCCCTTTTTCCAGCTGACATGACGCTGAAGAGTCCCATATACGAGTAGCATCCTACTCGGCAAGACTATAAACACATATTCCGACTGACATGAAGTCGAAGAGTCCTACATACGAGTAGTTCCCTACTCGGCAAGACTATAAAGTTTATTCCGGTTGACATGATACCGAAGAGTCTCATATACCAGTATTAATCTACTCGGGAAAGACTTCCAGGTTAAAGATCTTTGACTTTATGTTTAATTGTCTTCACAATTAAGCACAAAGTCGGGGGCTACACCTAATAGGTGTGCCTATTCGGCCCACACTATTCATGCATCTACACGAAGCCCTTCATAGCCTTGCTGCTAGCTGACATGAAGCCGGACTCAGAAAGAAGACTTACTCGGACAAAGAGTACTCGGGAGCATTGCACTCAGGCAATCTTCACCGTGGAGGATGAGCACTCGGCATCAGCTATGACTCAACTATGAAGGTCTCAGGGGCTACTGTGGAGGCCATGGGCCCCGGGTACCTCATTACTAGTATATGGGCCACTCGGATAGAGGATGGGCCGAACCATGTAATTAGAGATAAGATAGCACCCAGCAGGCTTTGCCTTGAATAACAAGGAAACATAGTCTTAGTCGGATAGGTCTCTATCTCTAAGAAGAAAATCCCTTGGCTGTATCCGGCTGGGATCTTTATCATGTACCCCTGTCCCCTAGTATATAAAGGGAGGCAGGGCGCCCCTCAGGGCAAGAGACAAGATCATCGATCATAAAACACCTCAGAGGAATAACACCTCAACTGGACGTAGGGTATTACCTCACATCGAGGGCCTGAACCAGTATAAATCTTCTCTGTGTTCCTCTGCAATCCACCGAATTCACCTTCGCCGAGTAGCCCTATAGTTTTATTGCCGGTGCAGAGCATCGACAGACTGGTCCTGGTATCTTGAGCGTATAATGCAGCACCGCCATGAATTTGGCTAGTGCTGGCTGTCTGAGTATTGCGTGGTACGCAGTCTCGTAGACGGAACCTCGAAGCAGATATTCTCAGTGCGAAAATTGTCCCACATGCCAAAAGTAACTAGCAGAGTTATCTATCTGAGTAGGGTGGAAGATAGGACGGGGATTTCCCCATGGAAGGGCATTGTACTCAGCCATAGCTCAGAACGAGGAATCTTCATCTCGTTGAGCGTCTCGGCGAATAAAATGTTGAGGGTGCTTCCTCCATCGATGAGAACCTTCTTCAGCTTGATGCTTCTGATGACCGGGTCCAGGACGAGTGGATAGCATCCTAGATGAGTAACCCGATTGGGATGATCTGCACGGTCAAATGTGAGTGTCATTTCTGACCAACGCAAGTACTGGGGGGCATCTGCTGCAGAGACAGAATTGACTTCACATGCTGTGAGCTTTTGCTTCCTCTTGGACTCGTATGCAGTCAGCCCTCCAAAGAAGTGGTTGAGCTCAGCCTGGGGATCTTGGTAGTCGCCAGCTGCACCTGAATCTAGCTTGTCCTTATCTTTGTTGCCGCTAGATGTTGAAGCCTGCTCAGAAGCAAACTTTTTGAGCATAAAGCAGTCCTTGGCCGCGTGCTTGCCCTTTGGATGAAAGGGGCATGGTCCGTTCATAACTTTTTGGTACTTGTTTGTCCTTGGGGGTCACGGCCGAGTACACTCCACAGTAGCCACCACGTTGTCCGACTTCCGCTTGCGGTTACTGGACTTGTTATGTGCTGCCTCGTTGTTGTTTTTCTTGTCCTTCTGCCAGGGCTCTTTCTTGTCGTCGAGGGCCTTAGCAACTGCGTCGACCAAGTCGGCGTATTTGTTTGCCATGTCAAAAAGAGCCTTGATAGAAGTGGGAGTTTTTCGAGTAAAGTTGGCAATGAACAGGGCGTCTCTGACTCCCTTATGGAAGGCGGCGATGACGACCTCGTCCTTGATCATTGGGATTGAATTCCTCTTCTCGAAAAACCTCTTGATGAAGTCACGAAGAGACTCATTCTTCCTTTGATGCAACTGATAGAGATCATACTCGGAAGACGGCCTCTCGTAAGTTCCCTAGAAGTTGGCGATGAAGCATTCCCGGAGTTCTCCCCAGGAGCTGATTGATTGCTTGGGAAGTCCTGTTAGCCATGTCCTCGCCGAGTTGGCTAGAGCGGCTGGGAGGTAGTTAGCCATGGCTTTGTGATCTCCTCCAGCTGCTCGGATCACCAGAGTGTAAACTATGAGCCAGGACTTTGGGTTGGTCTTCCTGTCGTATTTTTCAATTCCAGTCGGCTTGAAGCCTGATGGCCAGTCGACTTGTTGCAGCTCCTGGGTGAAGGCCGGTACTCCTTTGTTTGCATGAGGACTCCAACTCTGACTACAGTAGTGAAACCGCACGTGGTGGAGGCCGAAGTGCTCATTCTCGTCTTCCAGTCGGCGACGCTCATCTTCCTCGCGTTTGCGGTGCCATGCGTTGATGTCTTGCCAGAAATCACATCATAGTCAGCCTCGGAGATCCTGGTTGTCCCATGGTCATCTTGATGTCGGCGCCGCCGGTCGTTATTGTGGTTGCCGAGTGACATGTGGCATGACTCCGTGTGCGGCTGACTAGAGCCGGCCGCTCGGCATCGCATTGAGGCAGATGAGACCGCCGTTGGAGAAGCCGACCTGTTGGTCGGTATGAGAGTGTCGCCTGACTGTTGATGCTGCTGACATGCAGCAGCGGTGATCATGGCTTTTATCCTTCCTATCGTCGGGGTGACCTGGTGATCAAGCCCAAACTGGAGTGTATCCAGCAGAGTCGCAGCGGCCACAATGTTTTGTTGAGGAGTTACAAAAATGTCGTGGTCACCGACCCGGGTTTGGAGGATTTGCTACTGAGCAGTCCACCTAGCCCTGTGCAAATCGTTGTTGCAGGCCTCTTGCATCTTCCTCCTGTTGTTCTCATAGTCGGTGGGCCTCCTCTTCCTACTGCTCATGTAGTCGGCGTGCCTCCTGAGTGGGAGTTGAGCCCTTGGACGCCATGAAGACCTTGCGTGGTAGAGAGAAGCTTGCCAAACTGTTGTTCGACATGGAGTCAGAATCAGAGTAGTTGATGGGAGTAATCATGACTCCAACCTCCCTAGATCCAATCTCGAGCGGCTCTAGGCCGTATCCGAGTTGAACTCCAGGGGATCGGGTTCGCCGCATCAGATGTTGGTTGACGATATCGGCGGCATCGCCGAGTCCGAACGAGAGATTGATGATCTCCTCCTTTCTTAGTCCGATCTCGGCTGGCTCTAGGCCGAGTCCGAGTCGAACACCAAAAGAAAGAGTTGTCCCGAGACCCGGGCATGTTGAAGATTGCCGCAGCATGTCGACGAGGATTGCTGCAGTGTTACATGGGCTGACTGGAGGGGAGTTGGCTTGGTCCCTGGCCAATTGGATCGGATCCGAGTTAGATAGGGTGAGGTTGCTGAACTTGTTGATGACGAAGTCGAGGCTCCCGAAGGTGATTATTTGTCCAGGAGAGAAGTTGATGCCATTGACTCCAGTGATTGGATCCATCACGCCTGTCGAAAATGATCTCGCCGATGCCTCTACCTGGCGCACCAATTGTTGATATTTTGTATCAGCAATAATAATATGGGGCTACTCGTGAAACATAAACTTGATGGATTGCAAATGAACACGAAACAATTTATACTGGTTCAGGCCCTCAAGATAAGGTAATACCCTACGTCTAGTTGTGGTGTATAGCCTTTGAAGTTTCTCTAGTGAGATTGTTCTTCTGCCCTCAGGGGGCGCCCTGCCTCCCCTTATATACCGGGGGATAGGGTTATAGGATAGGAATCCCAGTCGGATACCGACCAAGGGATTTCCTTCTAGGAATACAACGTGCCTGACTAGGACTATATCCTTTCCTTGTCGTGCAAGGTTATGTATGTCAAGTCCTATTGTATCCCTAATTACAAGGTTAGGCCCAACTTCTGTCCGAGTGGCCCAAATGCTTCTCATGAGGTACCCGGGGCCCATGGCCTCCACAACAACCATCCACTGGTTCATAAGTTTTCCCTCAAAAAGTTTCTAAGATCACATAGGATGATACCGAAAGAATAGAAGGATTTTATCAAAATGTTGCATGGTGTCAATATCTGATCCGAGCGAGTTATGCAATTGATGGCACAATTGTTTGGTGGGGCCAGAAATGTGCCATTCATGACAAAGGACATCAGCAATTATAAGTCAAAACTGGGCAGCAAGTACAGATGTAGAGATCTAGCCGAGACAATTGCACATTTTGAGAAAGTCAAAATGGATGACCCAATTTTCTTCTACAAGATACAGCTTGAGAGAGATAGTAGGGTACAAAACCTATTTTGGGTAGATGGAGTAGCTAGAAATGTTTACAAAGAGTACAAGGATTGCATCTCTTTTTATCACACCTACATGACCAATATGTATAACATGCCTTGTGCACCTTTCATTGGCATAAATAAGCATGGGCAATCTAATCAGGTACTAGAAATCTGGTTTCACCTTTATAGAACACCCATTATCTTACCTCCACAGTAGGTACTTATGCTATAGAGTGAGGCTACATTTATTTCCCATTGTAGTTACTTCTAGTCATATATTAAGTTACATTCTACAAACCTATTGAGTTACTTCTTGCGTGCTCGATAAAAAAAATACCTAAGAAGAGATGCACTTTTGTAGCACCCTGAAAATATACCCCATTTAAATATTTGTAAAAAGGAATTTAAAAATTAATTTAAAAATCTCAAGGAGTGCAAACTATAAAATCAAAGAAAATTTATAACAGGAATGGGCCTGGAAATAATTTTATAAAATACTATGCTTAACCATCTACCTCCTGAAATTTTCTGTGATTTATTTGATTAAGGGAAGTATTTTTGGTGAATTAAATCAATTTCATGGCAATTAGATAAAAGAAAAACAAAAGAAAAACCTCTCTCAGCCTCTGGGCCAAAATTGGCCTAGCCTCTCTCTCTCCCCTCGCCCTCCCAACGCGTGAGCGCGAGCGGCCCAGACAGCCCAACTGTCCTCTCGTGCTTCCCTTTCATTGACAAATTGGCCCCACCTCTCAGGTCGTCGTCAACCTCCTGCCCGAGGCTAGACTTTGACTCGGCATAGTGCTGCCACTGAATCCGCGCCGAATGTGTACAGCCAAACCTAAAATTAGTTGACGGCTTTTCATCCCCTAATCCCTCTCTATCTTTCCCCCAAGAATCGGAGTCCCAAATCCCTCCAAATCGAGCTCGGACCTGGATCCGTTTGGGAAAGCTCTCGAGCCCTAGATTTCCAACGCCATTCTAGTTGTTCTAGAGCTGGATTTGTCCCTTTTCCCCTTTAAATAGCTTCGGCCATGGCCCTGGGATCTTTTTCGTGCAACCTCTGAGTTCGTAGGAAACCCTAGCCACCTTCCCCGCGGATGGGACTTCATCGCCGCGGCCGCCGCCGAGCTCTCGGTCGTGTCTAGCCGCCGCCTCCACCATCGCCCGTGCTCGCCACCACCACTATTAGCACCACCGCACCTCGGGGAGCCTCGACCGCCCCTTTCTTTCCCTCGGAAACCGCCGGAGCGCCATCGCCACCGTAAGCCCGAAGCGCCCCACCACTAGAACCTCGCCACCAGCCCCTCCCATCGCCGTCCGTCGTCGTTTCGCACACGGTGAGCTTTGCCTCTATCCCCTCTACCCGTTCCTGCACTTGCCGCGCGCCGCCATGGCACTGATCGTCGGTGACCATAGGGTCCCGAGCCGCCGCCATCACCGCCGTCGCTCTCACTGATGTGGCTACTGACATGGATGCCACGTGGGGAGCCAGGTCAGCCGCGGGTCCACGTGTTCGGATCTAATCCGAGCCGTAGATTGCTAGGGTTAATCCGGGCTGTCCGATCGGGGGTAGATTAGATCCTAGCCTTTCGATCCATCTCAAATCCATCGAGCAATCTGAGCCGTCCAATTTGATCTCATTAAATCCACACCATTGATAATCCCATGGACCTTGGTGGACTTGGTTCACCGTGGACCTGAGTCCCCTCTATCTTTGTCCAGTGGGCCCCACTTGTCAGCCACCAACCCACTCCTCTCTCTCCCTCTGACGACGTCATTAATCCGTTTCCCGAATAAAATTAATTCATAAATGACGCAATAAATCAGTCTAATTCTTTTAAATAGGTTTTTAAAGGGTTTAAACTTCTAAAATTCATAACTAATTCATCCGAACTCCGTTTGGGGGTGATTCAACTTGCAAAATTCTTTAAAAATTAAGATCTACCATTAAAAATATAATATTGTACTGTTCATTTGTGCTTATATACTGTTTTGCTCATTTTTGTTTATTGCCTTTAGCCTGCGACTTTCCGGATGAGTCGCAGTTTCTCGAGGAGAGTTTAGAGGCTTGTGCAGAGCAGCAAGGCAAGTCACATGGATTCCTCAATACCTTTGAGCATATTGTTCCTATGTTTAATGCTATCTCTTACTTTAACTGTGCATTTTAATATTATAATGTCATCGGAAAGGGAAGCCTTTATCCTTAGTTATGGCCTTGTTGACTTGATTACCTATTAATATACCTATGGGATAAATGTGACTAGCAAGCTTTATTTATTGGTTAGCTAGAATAATTCTAGGACCCTGCTTGCCTAGCAAACTATAGAATAACTTATGGGCTATCGTTTATACCCCGGTTACAATTTTCTATTCACATGAAATGATGAGTGTGGAGGCCATAGACCCTGGGTACCTCATCACAGGCATATGGGCCACTCGGATAGAGGATGGCCCTAGCCTTGTAATTAGAGATATGATAGAACCCGGCAGACTTTGCCTTGTATGATAAGGAATATACAGTCCTAGTCGAGTAGGTTATATCTCTAAGAGGAGATCCCTTGGCCGTAATCCGGCTGGGACTCCTACCTTGTACCCCTGTCCGCCAATATATATAAGGGGAGGCAGGGCGCCCCCTGAGGGCATAAGCTCATAGAAGCAAACATACATCCTCAAAGGAATAACACCATAACTAGACGTAGGGTATTACCTCACATCAAGGGCCTGAACCAGTATAAATCTTCTGTGTTCCTTTGCAATCCACCGAGTTTCGATCGAACGAGTAGCCCCGTATTCGTATTGCCAGTGTAAAACATCGACAGTTGGTGCGCCAGGTAGGGGCTTTGGCGAGATCTACATCTACAAGCTCGATGGACCAACAACAAGAGCCAACAGCGACAAATTTTCTCCCAAAGATACAATCTCATTTGGAAGCCTTGACTTCGTCGCCGACATGTTCGGAAATCTCACCTTGGCCGACGCAGATCCAATCCAACTGGCCGAGGAACCCGCCAACTCCGCGCCAGTCGGTCTACAAGACGCCGTAGCCACCCTCGTCGAATTGCTACGGCGATCTACCACCTATCCGGGTCTCAGGACAACTCTCTCCTTCGGTGTCCGACTCGCTCTTGGCCTCGAGCCGGCCCAGGTCGGGCTAGGAGGGGAAGAGATCGTCAATCTCCCTCGCAGACTCGGCGACGTAGCAGATCTACACCCCACGCGGCAAACCCGATCCTCTACGCTTCAGTTTGGACATGGCCTAAAGCCGTTCCAGATTGGACCCAGGGAGGTCGGAGTCGTCCTAACTCCGATGAACTACTTGGACTTCGATTCCAAGTTGGACAATGGCACGAACACCAGTTCAGACACTAGTCTAGCGAGTTACCTTCTACCCCGAGAGATCTTCATGGCTTCAACCCCTCCACCGGAGTTGTGCCGACTTGTTAACGCCAAAATTTGGCACGGCTCATATCAGATTCGGTAAAGATAGCAGCTATATCAACCGGAGGAAATTAATCCAGAAGAAACCATATTTGAGAAGGAATCGTGAAGACCACGTTATGGCAGTTATTTATCTTATCTATTAGATAGTTTTATCTTTTAGGAAACCTGATCTCTTGTCCGATCAGGTCTGTTAGTTTTCCTTTTCTAGTTAGGAAAGTCCTGTTCCGTGTCCTATAAGGACTCATGTAACTCGGGGTATAAATACGTACGCCCGGGCACCTTGTAAATTATCCACACAGATCAATCAAATTCGGCGCATCGCCACCCTTTCGACGGGTTCTTGCTTCTCAAGCAGGGCTGCATCGGTTAGGTCCGAACTCCTGCGAGAGGGTAAGACTCGTCACCCCTTACCCAGGTGTATCTGCCCCGTCTACGGCTGCATCGGTTCGGTCCGACCTCTTAGGCCGATCAGGTATACCACATCACGCGTGCGTAGATCTTATCAGCTTACTGGGGGCGATTTATCATCAGTTCGTGCTGCATAGGTTGGGTCTGACCTACTGAGCTGCCAGCGATAAATCGTTCCTGCTAGGTTGATGATTTTTGCGCAAGTGTCTTATCGGAATGTATAGCCGATAAGTTATCTTATTACATCACAGTTGCATTAGGTCTATCGGCTTGTTGAGGTTCCTTTATTATTATTAATCTGTGCTGCATCAGTTAGGTCTGAACTACTAGATTGCTAATAATAGATTTATCCTTGTCGAGCCGATCGGTGTATATGTGACGTTCTATCGGAGTGCTTAGCCGATAGGTTATCTTTCTATAAAGCCGACTATATTATCTTTACTATTTCGGTCATCTATATTATCATCGGTTTTCTAGCCGATGCACATGTGTTTCCTTGGCAGTCGGCTAGCCTACTGTTCTACCTATCTATTTTATCATCGGCTTCTAGCCGATGCACATGTTATACTGACAGCTTATCTATTTGCTTATAGCGTTATCGGTTTCCTAGCCGATACACAGGTGCCATCGGCCATCGGCTACAAGGAGCCTACATCAGTCTGTATCGGCCGATAGCCGATGTGCAATTGCTGCTGACCCGGGCACGAGCACAAGCGAGGACCCGGGAGCGAGGACACGGGCACGAGACTCGGGCGCGGACAGCTAGGGCCCGAACAAAGTTTTATCATTGGCTTTCAGCCGATGCTCAAGCATTCCTTCGGCAATCGGCTAGCGGGATTCTTATTGGCCGATTGAATCCCTGAGCTAATATTCTCCTTGTCAATTGCGGGGTCAAATTGACTGGCACGCCTACGAACCTCAAATATTTTAGGACCTTCACTGGAGCTAAGCAGATCTCCCAGGCCTTCGCGTGTCTACCAGACGCCGGACGGCCCCCGGCGGGTTTTCGGCGTCAACACAACTACAAGAGGAGCAACAAGAGGAGGCACGCCGACTACGGCAACAGGAAGAGGCCGAGCACGAGGCTCGCAACGACGAGCTACGCAAGGCTAGGCGAACTGCCCAGCAACAGATCCTCCAGACTAGAGTCGGTGACCACGACGTCTTCGTCACACCACAACAGAATATCGTGGCCGCTGCAACCCTGCTGGACACGCTCCAGCTTAGGCCTGATCATCAGGCCACCCCGACAATAGCCAAGATCAAGGCGATGATTACAGCTGCTGCCTGTCAGTAGCACCAGCAGTCGGGTGAAACACTTATACTGACCAACTGGTCGGGTTCTCCAGCGGCAATCTCATCCGCATCAGCACGACACCGGGTGGCCGGTTCAAGTCAGTCGCACGAGGAGTCACGGCTAACATCACTCGGCAACACCAACAACAACAATTGGCAGCGTCACCAGAATGATCGCTGGTTCAACCAAGGCCTCCAAGTCCGTCTACAACGTGATCTCCGCCATGATTTCAACGCTCGGCACCGCCAACACGAAGATGACGAGCACCGCCGACTGGAGGATGAGCACGAACGTTTCGGTCTTCACCACGAGCGGTTTAACCGCCGTGGTCGGAGCCCAAGCCCTCACGAAGATGAAGGCGTACTAGCCTTCACCCAGGAGCTACAAGATGTCGATTGGCCGTCAAGCTTCAAGCCTACAGGGATCGAAAAATATGACAGTAAGACCAACCCTGAGTCCTGGCTCACCGTATACACTCTGGCGATCCGAGCCGCTGGAGGTGACCACAAAGCCATGGCTAAACTACCTCCCGGTCGCCCTGGCTGACTCAGCGAGGACATGGCTAACAGGGCTCACTAGGCGATCAATCGGCTCCTAGGGGGAACTCCGGAATGCTTTATAGCCAACTTCCAGGGGACTTACGAGTGGCCATCTTCCGAGCATGATCTTTACCAGCTGCACCAGAGGAAGAACGAGTCGCTCTGTGAGTTCATCAAAAGGTTCTCCGAGAAGCGTAACCAGATCCCAATGATCAAGGATGAGGTCGTCATCGCTGCCTTCCGCAAGGAAGCTAAAGATGCCCCATTCATCACCAAATTCACTTGGAAGCCTCCAGCCCCTGTCAGGGCCCTCTTCGATATGGCGAACAAGTATGCCAACTCAGCAGAGGCAGTTGTTGAAGCCCTCGACGAAAAGGAGTCCCGACAGAAGGACCAAAAGGCGAAAACCGACAATGAGCCATCATAGAACAAGTCTGGCAGCCGCAAGCGAAAGTCGGACAACGAGGTGGCCAATGTGGAGTGCACTCGGTCGCAGCCCCCATGGAACAACAAATACCAGAAGGTTATGAATGGGCCTTGCCCCTTCCATCCCAAGGGCAAGCACGCGGCCAAGGACTGCTTCATTCTCAAGAAGTTTGCATGTGAGCAGACTTCATCGTCTGGCGCCGACAAGGACAAAGACAAGTCAGATTCGGGCCCGACCGATGATTTTCAAGATCCCCAGGCCGAGCTCAACCACATCTTCGGAGGGCCATTTGCATACGAGTCCAAGCGGAAGCAGAAGCTAACAGCACGCGACGTCAACGCTGTCTCTACAGCAGACGCCCCCAATATTTGCGTTGGTTAGAAACGCCCATCACCTTCAACCGCGCAGATCACCCTGATCGGGTCTCACACCTAGCACACTACCCACTCGTCCTAGACCCGGTTGTCAAAAATATCAAGTTGAAGAAGGCGCTTATAGACGGAGGCAGCGTGCTCAACATCCTCTTCGCCAAGACCCTAGATGAGATGAAAATCCCTCATTCAGAATTGCGGCCGAGTATTGCGCCCTTCCACGGGATAATTCCCGGCCTATCTTCAACACCCCTTGGGCAGATAACCTTGCTGGTCACCTTTGGCATGTGGGATAACTTCCACACAAAAAACATCTGCTTCGAGGTCGCCAACTTCGAGACCGCGTACCATGCGATACTCGGACGACCGGCACTCGCCAAATTCATGGCGATACCGCACTATACCTACATGGTGCTCAAGATGCCTGGGTCAGTAGGAGTCCTCTCCCTCTGCAGCGACGTCAAGCAAGCCTTCACCTGTGACAAGGAGAGCTGCGAGTTGGCTCAATCGCAAGAGGCGACAGTCGGACACAACAGCATTCGGCAAGCCGTCACAATTGAACTCGAGGATGACCAAGTTCCGGTGAAAAAAGCAGCAAAGTCGGGAATTTCAGCGGACTCTGACACGAAGAAGATCCCCCTGGACCCTTCCGACCCCTCCAAGATTGCTCTAGTCGGGACCGGACTCGACCCCAAATAGGAAGATGCGCTCGTCACCTTCCTCCAAGCCAACAAAGATATCTTTGCATGGAAACCGTCCGACATGCCGGGCGTACCAAGGGAGGTGATCGAGCACGCCCTCAATGTCAAGATAGACGCCAAGCCAGTCAAGCAACGGCTACGGCACTTCGCACAAGACTGGAAAGATGCTATTCGGGTGGAGATAACCAAGCTCCTCGCAGCTGGGTTCATCACAGAGGTCTATCACCCGGACTGGCTGGCAAACCTAGTCCTGGTCTGGAAGAAAAATGGTAAATGGTGCATGTGCGTCGACTACACCGACCTAAACAAGGCGTGCCCCAAAGATCCATTTGGTCTACCCAGGATAGATTAGGTGGTGGATTCACCGCGGGGTGCAAACTTCTCAGCTCTCTGACTGTTACTCGGGATACCACCAAATCAGCCTGAAGGAGGAGGACTGCTTAAAGATGTCTTTCATCACGCCGTTTGGCGCCTACTGCTACATCACTATGCCGTTCAGTTTGAAGAACGCTAGAGCAACGTATCAATGAGCAATCCAGCGGTGTCTACACACTCAGCTCGGGTGCAACGTGGAAGCCTACGTCGACGATGTGGTGATCAAGACCAAGTCCAAAGAACACCTCATCGCTGACCTGGAAGAAACCTTCCAAAATTTTCAAAGATTCAAGATGAAGTTGAATCCAAAAAAGTGCGCCTTCGGCGTGCCATCCGGCAAGCTACTCGGCTTCATCGTCTCGCATCGCGGCATCGGGGCCAACCCAGAGAAAGTCAATGCAATCATGAACATGGCACCCCTGACTAGCTAGAAAGACGTCCAGAAGCTAACAGGCTTCATGGTGGCACTCAGCTAATTTATTTCCTGACTAGGCGAACGGAGCATGCCCTTTTTCAAGCCATTGAAGAAAGCAGACAATTTCCAATGGACTCTCGAAGCCAAGAAAGCCTTCAAAGACTTCAAGAAATTTCTTACATCACCACCCACGTTGGCGTCACTTATGCCCCAAGAGCCATTAATGCTATATCTGGCGGCAACCACTTAGGTAGTCAGCACGGTGTTGATGGTCGAGCGATCCGAACCGGGTCATATACAAAAAATACAAAGGCCAGTCTACTTTGTCAACGAGGTCCTAGCTGATTCCAAGATGAGATACCCGCAGGTCCAGAAGCTGCTATACGGCCTACTCATCACTGTCCGGAAGTTGGTGCAATATTTTCAAGCGCATCAAGTCACGGTGGTCACATCGTATCCACTCGGGGACATCTTGCATAACCGTGAGGCCACCGGCCAAATCGCTAAATGGGCACTCGAGTTGATGGCGTTTGACATCACCTTTCAACCACAGACAGCAATCAAGTCACAAGCTCTAGCCGACTTCATAGCTGAGTGGACAGAAGTTCAGATGCCTACATCAACAGTGAAGCTAGAGTACTGGACAATGTACTTCGATGGTTCTCTACGGATTGGCAGCGCCGGGGCCGGCGTCATCCTGACGTCCCCCACCAGCGAAAAACTCAAGTACATTCTCCAGATCCACTTTCCGGCTTCCCACAACGTCGCCGAGTACGAGGCACTCATCCACGGGCTCCGCATTGCTATATCACTCGGCATCCACCGACTGGTTGTGCGAGGAGACTCTCAACTCGTGGTGAACCAAGTCATAAAAGACTAGACATGTCTCGACAATACCATGGCAGCTAAGTCAGGAGGTCCGAAAGTTGGAAAACAAGTTCGATGGGCTAAAGATAACACATGTCCTACGACAATACAATGATGCTGCAGATGAATTGGCAAACATGGGATCCAAGTGAGAAGCGGTCCCGACAGGGATCTTTGTCGAGCAACTCATGGAGCCATCAGTCAAGAAGAAACTAGTGCCAGAGTAGTCGGGAGGCAAACCTACCCCGGCAACAGACAAAGTACTGAACATATGTCAAGATTGGCGGACTCCTGTTCTCAAATTCCTCTTGGACGATGAACTCCCAGAAGATCGCAGTCAAGCCGAACAAATCAAACATCGAAGCAAGAATTTCCTAGTCGTCAGAGAAGACCTGTACCAAAGAAGTGCATCCGGTGTCCTCATGCGCTTCGTCACCACCGAGGAGAGCAAGCAGATTCTGCAATCAATCCGCTCGGGCATGTGGCAACCATGCCGCATCCAGGACGTTAGTCAGAAAGGCTTACCGGTAGGGATTTTTCTGGCCAACAGCAGTAACAGATGCAAAAGACATAGTTCGCACATGCGAGGGTTGCCAGTTCTATGCACGACAAACAAATCTCCCAGTCCAAGAACTCCAAACCATACCAATCTCTTGGCCCTTTGCAGTATAGGGGCTTCACATGGTCGGGCCTTTCAAGAAAGTGCCAGGACGGTTCACACACTTATTCATCGTAGTGGATAAATTCACGAAGGGGATTGAGGCAAAACCTGTTGGTACCATAACAACGGCATGAGCAAAGGACTTCATCATGAGTATACTATACGGATTCAGGGTTCCTAACTACATCATAATGGACAACGGTACTTAGTTCATGGGCGGCGTCTTTCAAGATTTCTGTGACGAATTCAGCATCAAGATCTGTTATGCTTCTATGGCACACCCGTGGAGCAATGGGCAGGTTGAGCGTGCCAATGGCATGGTCTTACAAGGTATCAAGACAAGGATATTCGACTGACTACAACCATACGCGGACCAGTGGGTACAAGAACTCCCATCTGTTCTCTAGTCTCTCAGAACCACGGTTAGTCGAGCAACTGAGCAATCCCCTTTCTTTCTAGTCTATGGTGCCGAGGCCATGCTACCTACCGAGTTAGAGTTTGGCTCTCCGCGAGTTTGGGCTTACTCAGAAGACAAATCCAACAATACCCGATTGGTCGAACTAGATTAGTTGGAAGAAGCGAGGGACATCGCAATAATCCAGTCGGCAGGGTATCTTCAAGGCCTGCGTCGTTTTCACAATTGCAATGTCCATGGCCATGCCTTTTTGGTTGGGGATCTCGTCTTGAGAAAAATACAAATCACCAAAGATAGGCATAAACTATCCCCAATATGGGAAGGGCCATTCATTATCGCAGAAGTTACACGGCCAAGCGCCTACCAACTGAAGACTGAAGACGGTACCCTTGTCAGCAACTCATGGAATATAGAACAACTACGTCCTTTCTATACCTGAGTTTTATACTTTCCATGTGTACAGTTTTTCTCTGACTCACAACACCATTTGTTTCAACCGAGTAGTGAGTCGGGGGCTGCATGTATTATATGTGCTTTGTCAATAATATACGAGCCTATTTTGCTTAAGTTATGAAGTTTTGCAACGACTTTGATGTTTGCCCGAGTACAGCTTTCCGCAGTGAACGATTTTATTAACTTCCTACAGATTAACTCGGCGTAGACTAAATAGTCGGGTAAAGCTAATGATAACTAAGTCAGACTTAGAGCTTGGCGGCATTGCACATATATTTACACATGTCCTTACAAAAGATTATATACGAGTGGCATGCTACTCGACAAAGACTATAAATTATTTCTGGTTGACATGATACCGAAGAGTCTCATATACCAGTAGTACACTACTCGGGAAAGACTACACGGTTAAAGATCTTTGACTTTATGTTTAATTGTTTCCACAATTAAGCACAAAGTCGGGGGCTACACCTAATAGGTGCGTCTTTTCGATGCACACTATTCATACATCTACATGGAGCCCTTCATAGCCTCGTTGCCAGCTAACATGAAGCAGAACTCGAGAAGAGGAAGCACTAGGACAAAGAGTACTTGGGAGCAATGCACTCGGGCAGTCTTCACCATGGAGGATGAGCACTCAGCATCAGCTGTGACTCAACTATGAAGGTCTCAGGGGGCTGCTGTGGAGGCCATGGGCCCCGGGTACCTCATCACAAGCATATGGGCTACTCGGATAGAGGATGGGCCTAGCCTTGTAATTAGAGATATAATAGAACCCAGCAGACTTTGCCTTGTACGATAAGGAATATACAGTCCAAGTCAGGTAGGTTATATCTCTAAGGGGAGATCCCTTGGCTGTAATCCGGCTGGGACTCCTACCTTGTACCCCTGTCCCCCAGTATATAAGGGGAGACAGGGCTCCCCCTGAGGGCATAAGCTCATAAAACCGAACATACATCCTCAAAGGAATAACACCATAACTAGACGTAGGGTATTACCTCACATCGAGGGCCTGAACTAGTATAAATCTTCTGTGTTCCTTTGCAATCCACTGAGTTTCGATCCGACGAGTTGCCCCATATTCATATTGTCGGTGTAAAACATTGACAATGGGTTAGCTCACGGCTGTGGTCGTGTAAGAATGGCTTAATGGTCTACTAAAATATGACTAAATGGTGGGTTGCGAGCACCTGGGTTGTGATTCTTGCTAGCGGTGCTCATGGCAGTTAAGGACTGGTTTGTGGACTACTTATTGCGAAGCATTTATTATACTAACCACAAGCTAGAATGGGTAATGACGGGAACTAAAGTGCGATCCATTCAACCGGAGGCCCCACGGTGTGTTGTGGCTGCGTCAATAAGACCACCATGGCTGCGTCAATAAATCCATGTCTTGGGCGTTGGATCATTTCCTTGTTGGGGGCCTAATCAACTCCTGCCGGAGATTGATGGTTACATGGAGGGTCCTGTCACAACTCCTTTCCGAGATACTGTGGTGGTATTAAGGCGCACAATGATGTCTTGTGGAGTTGTGTCTTGTGAGTAAATTGGTACATCTCCGGCCAGAGTAAAACTATTCGAATAGCCATGCCCGCAGTTATTGGGCAGGCCTAGCAATTTTTCTGTGATTAGTCCCACACTACTTAAATTTGACATTTGAATGGTGGAATATGTTTAGCTCCAGCTTGGAGTGGTTGGGCTAAACCGTTTTGGTGAGCGGTATAGTGTTGTTTAATACCTAATGTTTTATTACTCTCTTAAATGCTTTATTAAAGGCCGTTTATGCAAATTGAGCCATATTATACCATCCTTTGTTATCCCGTGCACTTGCATATTTATTGTGTGGCTTGCGGAATATTTTATGTACTCACCTTGTAATCAACAATCATCATCAGAGAGTACTACAGTGAGGAGGATTTCCTGGAGGACTAAGCAGGAGCCTGGTCAAGTGTGTGGAGTGGGTATCATCACGTCATCGTCCGTAGCTTATTTCTGCTATGTAGAGCTTTATTAGTTTGTGAGGTGCCATTCGCCCCTGTAATAAATACTTTCGTTAGGTTAACAATTACTTTGCTATCAACTTTGTCCAGTGTGCCTCGGTTGATTTCTGGACGAGGATTTACACACAATAAAACACCAGAATTTTAGATAGAAATTCTGGGTGTGACAACTTTATTCCATATAGAGTTGTCACACCCAGAATATATGACATGCATAATGATTTATGCCAGAAAAGTAAGTGCAACTATAGTTTTCATTTTCTATACATTGTTTTGAGAAAAAAGATGGAAAATACTTCTGCAAAACTACTGAGTTACTTCTTGAAAGCTCCTAAGTTACATTTGTATATGTGTTTTACTTTCTGAAAAAAATTGTAGTTACTCATCATAATTATGTTTTGTGACATTTTTGATGGGGTGTGGTTCCATGAGAAATGAAAAGACAGAATCCTTTATTTGGCTGTTTCAAGCATTTTTTGAGGCTATGGAAGGTGTAGAGCCTGCTAACATAATTACTAATCAAGATATTGCAATGAAGGCAGCAATAGAGATAGTTTTCCCTAGTGCTACTCATAGGAATTGCCGTTGGCACAAAAAGCAAAATGCTCAGAAGAAAAATTGGTAATCTGCTAAGTAACAACAAAGAGCTTTGTGATGCTTTTAATGACTGCCTTGACAATAGTTTGACGGTGGAGTTTGTGGGTAAATGGAATACAATGTTGTCTGACACATCATCTTGAGCACAATAAGCATTTCCAACACCTATGGGAGATGAGGGATTGTTGGGTCCTAGCATACTTTATGCACTCTTTTTTCCCTTTCCACCAAACTACCACAAGAAGTGAGGGGTTCAATGCGGTGCTGAAGCACTATGTGAATCCCCAAAATAGTATGTACAACTTTGTTTTGTAGTATGAAAAGATACAGGAAAAGATCATGGTTACTACTGATCAGAATGAGTTCAGAGAAGAAGAAACTGTACCTTATATGTGTAGACATCCACTAGAGATGCAAGCGTTGGAAGTATACACAAGATACATATTCAATCTCTTTCAGAAAGAGTTGATGGCTAGCGCAGTGTATGACATGGTGTCTACTTCTAACAGCTCCTATAAAGTGATTCCTATCGGACACCCAATTTTGAACTATGGCACAAGGACTTATAATGTGAATGCAAACTTGTTGGACAGAATATTCACCTGTGAGTGTTGCAAGTTTGAGAGGGATGGAATCCTTTGTTGTCATGTTCTTAAGGTAAGATACCATATTCTTACTTCCATTGTTGAGTTAAGTTACTATCGATGTTTTGTATCGGCAATAAGAATATGGGGCTACTCGTGAGACCTAAACTTGATGGATTGCAAAGGAACACGAGACGATTTATCCTGGTTCAGGCCCTCGAGGTGAGGTAATACCCTACTTCCAGCTGTTATGTATTGCCTTTGAGGTTTCTCTGGTGAGATTCTAATATGCCCTCAAGGGGGCACCCTGCCCCCCTTATATACCGAGGAGACAGGGTTACAAGGTAGGAATCCCAGTCGGACTCCGACAAAGGGATTTCCTTCAAGGAATACAACGTGCCCGACTAGGACTATATCCTTTTCTTGTCGTGCAAGGTAATGTATGCCAAGTCCTATTATATCCCTAATTACAAGATTAGGCCCATCCTCTATCCGAGTGGCCCTAATGCTTCTCATGAGGTACTTAGGGTCTATGGCCTCCACAGCAGCCCCTGAGACCTTCATAGTTGAGTCACAAATGATGTCGAGTGCTCATCCTCCTTGGAGAAAGCATCCCGAGTGCCTTGCTCCCGAGTACTCATTGTCCGAGTGCTTCTTCTTCAAGTCCTGCTTCATATTGGCTGGCAACGAGGCTATGAAGGGCTTCATGGAAAAATATGAATAGTGTGCGCTGAATAGGCGCACCTATTAGGTGTAGCCCCGACTTTGTACTTAATTGTGAAATAATTAAACATAAAGTCAAAGATCGTTAACCTTTCAATCTTTCCTGAGTAGTATACTACACGGAAGTTAGACTCTTTAGCAGCATGTTAGCTGGAAGAATTTTTGCTCAAAGTAATTTTTGGCTAAGCATGTAAGCCGAGTACCACTTCTTGGATTTTAACCCAACATGTGGTCAGGTGTACTTGAGAGATACCTGCATCCCCAATTTTAATGGAGACCAGCTGTCGTTCCTTATAAGGATATATTCTCAATACCTATAAATAATTCAGATATTTGAACACATGTGTCTAGCTATTATGCCTTCATGAAGCATATCTGATTATTTAATCGGTTTCTATAAATAGCATGTGCACTGTGATTTCAACATAGCCAGTAGTCAGCTCAATAGAGCATGCCATTTAGAAACTCATGTCTTGTGGCCTAGTACTGAATTAGTCGACCCAAGCCCACTTATCAGCACAGGCTTTATAAAGCGGGGAGAGAGAAAAGATTCCCCCTTCTTCTCCAATCCGCCAATCTTTCGTCTTCCAGCTTCCGTGCCCAAATTTCATGCGCCTCCTCGCTAGGGTTCGCTATAGCTTGTGTCACCCACTCGAGACTCGCCCGATTCTGCTTCGCCACATCCATTCCAAGCCTCCACAAGACTTTCCCCCAAATCTTTTTGCCTCTAACGATGCCAAAAGGCCCATTTGAGATCCCTTAGATGACCGCCGTAGTCTGGCCGATGTCGGACTATAGCCCGTTGAAGCTGAAGTTATTGGAGAAACACTTGATGCTGCAGCAATAATATGTCATCCATTGGCGCACCGCAAAAGGGGAATCCATGCCAGCGCCCAAATCTGGTGAGGCCGTCATCTTCACCTTGTTCTTTGATCGTGGTCTTGCCCTCCCTTCTTCGGATTTCCTTTGCCAACTTCTGTCTTTCTATCAAATAGAGTTGGTGAATTTGAATCCCAACTCTATCCTACACATCTCCATCTTCACCACCATGTGTGAAGCCTTTCTGGGGGTTAAGTCCCATTTCAATCTTTTTCGTTACCTGTTCCACATCAAGCCCCAGCCATCCAAGAACAACATCCAAACCATTGGGGGAGCCGGTCTCCAACTTAGGAACGAGATGAAGAAGACATATCTCAATGTTCCTCTGAAGACATCACTTAAGCGCTGGCACAGAGAGTGGTTTTACTGCTCATATCTTGAGCCCTCTCTGCCCCCTTTCTCTGGCCCTCCACCAACTGTCTTGCTGTCCTGGTCATTGGTGCCAACCTACGAGGAAATGGGGCAAGTGTACCAGCTGATGGAGAAGATCAACCTCCTAAAGAGCATAGGGCTGACTAGTCCTTGAGTGGCAAGGTATTTCCTCAACCGCCACACTAGACCTCTGAAGGCTAGGATCCATTTTGGCTGGGACTACGAAGGTAAGGATGATCATAGCCATGAATACGCCGACGTAGCCGATAAGAACAAGGTTACTGATACCCTGCTCGGCTTCTTCATCAATGGGGTAGTGGAGACAGAGGATGAAGAACACGCCCCCACTGATGAGGACATCACTCCTTCGGGTACACCCGCTGACCCTCCAACCGTTATGCAAGGTCCAATGACCCAAGCTCGAATGCGACAATTAAATCTAGAGGTGAGCTCATTCTTAAGCGATCCTTTTCATAGTTTTGAGAATAGATTGCTACCTAATGATGTTATCTTACTTAGGAACATTGGAGAGGATCATGAAGTACTTGGAGAGAGGTGTGGAGGCGGAGACGGAGAAGAACAGCAAGGACCCCCAAGACAAGCCGGAGGCCCAGTCCAACTCGAGTTCGAGTCTGCCTCGGTCTTCAGGACCAGCCGGCAGTAAAACGGACGCCCAGGATGCATACGGACTTCATTTTTGACGATCCACATATGCATGGAAAGATAATTTCATAAGCTAACCAATGGCTTTGGTTTGACGTCCAAATTCCACCAAAGTCAACGGGAATCATCGAAACAATTCAGCGTCCAGAATCTGCCAGGGTGCTGCGTCTTTCGGTCCGTTGGGCCGTGTATCGTTTTAGAGCCCGTTAGAGGGCGCGTCCAGGGGGTGTGACAACCCTTAGACTATATATTCAGTAGCCACCGCCCACATTAGGGTTTGGATTTTGCTTTAGATCAATCTGTCTTCGAACAGTTGCCGTCATCGGTTGTGAAACCCCAACTTCGAGTGCTTAATCATTCATCTGCAATTGTCACTTTAATTGAGTTGCGTACTTTTGGGTTCTTGCTTGTGTTCTTTGTTTCGCAGGCAAGGATTAGCCTTCTTGGTGAGGTCAACCGGATTTGTGACACGGTTGATAACCAGAGGAGTCATGGTGCTAAGGTTGCAGGGATCGGGTCTGTTGATCTGAAGCCGGATCGGTGTGTCGCGTTCCACCAAAACGATAGTTATCTCTACCTGACGGAAGATCAGGAACCCCGTTCCCCATCACCCACGCCCTACAGCCAGAATAGGCCTCGGCCATAGGTAATCATGAAAGGATGATATTGAATCGTTATCCTTCTATGATGACTGTCTGTGGATTTCTGTCTTGAATTGTTCTGCAATGCATGATGTATGTCGTCAAAATACTTGCAGGACTATGTGGAGTTTCATAATGACTCCCAAAATCAGCCGGCCAGCAAAACGAAGAAGTCGCCAACCAGCCCTTCTGCTGCTCAACCCAGCTCCAAGAGGGCTGGAAAGAAACCAATTGAGGACCCAGGCAAGAAGAAAACAAGGACGCTGAGTGTAGCGCCGGGGAGCCTAAAGATCAAGGATCCTGTTGATTTAGCTCCCAGGCTGCCAAGCCCAAGATCGGCATCACCTAGCCCAAGGCCAACACCACCAAGCACCTCGACCCCTCAATCGGCCACATTGGGAACAGAACTGACTGGGGCCAAATCTCCACCGCCGACTGCCATGCCGACTGGCCCAACAGCCGGTAGCCCTCTGCCACCAAGCAGGCTGTCAAGCCCCTCACTGACATCTCCTGGAGCTCCTCAATGGAAATTCAAGACTTCCAAGAGGTTATAAAGAATACCTTCAATCTTCTGAGAATCTTGAATTATATGGTAAATGTATTGATATTTGGCATATTGTGCAAGAAGCGAGTTGACATAGATCCCAAGGGACTAAGCCAGCAGCTCCTGCCACCAAGCCCATCCCAGCTGAGCTAGCACCAGCAATTTCAACTGCTGAGCCAAAGGCTGCCCCAGCTGCTGAAGCTTATGTAGCCTTGGTAGGAGAATTACCAGCGCTGGTCGACTAGGGAGCGAATGCTGAAGCTGCTGCTCCAGCCCCCAAGCAGATCACCGAAGATCCTGCTGCTGCCAAACTCAGGGCTAGGACCCCATCGCCGGGAATATTGTCGTCTTCTGATGAAGGGGATCTCCTAGGCTCGAAGCCCCACCACGTAACTTCCCAAGGACTTTTTATTGGGTCACTCTCAAGGGAGTTGCAGAGAGCTACGAGCATGATGAGCAAGAAGCATTGAGGAAGCACAGAAATCTCATGCAAGTTGCAATCGTTGCGTCCAAGGGAGTCCAGGTATGTAGCGAATCTCACTGTGTTGGGTTCTTGACAGCTTCTGTTGGTCTGGTATTCTGCCGTTTGACTCTGATTTCCCCTAGTTTGTTCTAAGCATAAGATTGTCGATCGTGCAGAGAAGATAAATAAGGTCCTGATCGAGCTTGCCCCTCAGCTCCAACAACTGCGCTAGCTCCAGGTAGCCAAGGACGACCAGGAGCAGACAAGCCAAGAGAGGGAGACATGGCTGAGGGGATCAGTAGACAAGCTCAGGGATGAAAACTAGGCCCAAGCTGAAAAAATCAGAAGTAAGTCTTATGTGTTATTCTCCCGAGTGAATCCTGAGTAGTATTTCTCCAGCATTGTTGATTCCCGACTGCCTTGTTGAATTTTGACTGCAATCTTGAGTTCTTGACTGTTTTGATTTGCAGCCCTCGAAGCCGAGCTGAAAGCCTAGGGAAAGGATACGGAAAATCAAGATAACAAGCTGAAGGAAGTAGAGAAGGCCAAAGCCAAGGTGGAGGCCGACTATGCTAGTAAGTCTCCCGCTTGACAATGATCTTGGCCCGACTGCTTGTTGCTTCGACTTCTTATCTAGGTTGACCAATATATTTGTTGATGCATCTGAACAGCTTCAAAAGCCAACGCCTAGATTCAGTTTGGCGCCTTCGCGGAGGAAATCAAGATGATCAAGGAGTCACAGGAAGTCCTCGTTGGATCTGTGAAAGGGCTCTTGGACATCATGCAACCTCAGTATCCCGAGACCAGCTCCAGTACCGTCACCCAGGTGCAAGAATGCCTAAGCGAAGCCCTGAGTATCTTGAAGATGTACTCAGATGAGCGTGTAGTTATCGGCGTCGCCCAAGCTCTCGCCACGACCAAATCAATTTACCCTAGGGTAGACATTGAGGCCATTGGTGAGGGTTTCGCTGAGAGGACGACTCCCGAAGAGGCGCTGGAGCTAATCAGCCAGGTGAGGCCAACCGTGGAGACAATAGCCGGGGACCTGAGCATGTAAAAACAAAACAATTATGAAGTCGATGACTATTAATGAGCATATATAACTTTTATAAAGGCTTGTATAAATATCTTGTAAAGTGCTGCCAAGTACTTGCTTATTCTAAGTCATCATTAGCTTTATCCGACTATGTAGTCTGCGCCAAGTAGATCAGGAGGAACTTAAAAAACATTCACCTCTGAGAGCTATACTAGGGCAAACTTAGCATAATCGTTGAAGAACTTCATGACTTAGATAAAACAAGCTTGGATTTTATTAACAAGGCACGTAATACATGCAGCCCCGACTCACTACTTGGTTGGGACAAGTGATGTAGTGAGTCAGAGAAAAAAATTTTATTCATATGTATAGAGGAAATACAAGACTCAGGTATAGATAGGACGTAACTGTTCTATATTTCATGAGTTGCTGACTAAGGCACCGTCTTTAGTCTTTAGTCAGTAGGCGCCCGGGCATGTTACCTCAATGATAATGAATGGCCATTCCCATAAAGGGGATAGTTTATGCCTATCTTTGGTGGTTTGTATTTTTCTCAAGACGAGATCTCCCACCAAAAAGGCGCGGCCACGAATATTCCAACTGTGATAACGACGTAGGCCTTGAAGATACCTTGCTGACTGGATAGTTGCAATGTCCCGTGCTTCCTCCAATTAATCGAGTTCGACCAGTCGGTCTTTGTTTGATTTGTCTTCTAAGTAGGCTTGAAGTCATAGAGAGCCAAACTCCAACTCGGTTGGTAACATAGCCTCAACACCATACACTAGGAAGAAAGGGGATTGCCCTATTGCCCGAGTAACCGTGGTTCTTAGAGATCAGAGAATAGATGCGAGTTCTTGTACCCACCGCCCTGCATATAGTTGTAGGCAGTCGAATACCCTAGCCTTGATACCTTGTAAGACCATGCCATTGGCACGCTCGACCTGCCCATTACTCTATGGGTGTGCCACAGAAGCATAATAGATCTTGATGCCAAAGTCGTCATAGAAATCTTGAAACACACCGCTAGTGAACTGAGTACCGTTATCCGTTATGATGCGGTTAGGAATTCCAAATCGGTATAAAATACTCATGATGAAGTCCTTTGCTCGTGCCGCTATTATGGTAGCAATGGGTTTTGCCTCGATCCACTTTGTGAATTTATCCACTACGACGAACAAGTATGTGAATCCTCTTGGCGCTTTCTTGAACGGCCCGACCATGTCAAGCCCCCAAACCGCAAAAGGCCAAGAGATTAGAATTGTTTGAAGTTTTTGAGCTAGAAGATGTATTTGCCTTGCATAGAATTGGCATCCCTCATATGTACGAACTATGTCTTTAGCATCTGTTACAGCAGTTAGCCAGAAGAAACCCTGTCTGTAAGCTTTTTCGACTAACGTCCTGGATGCAGCGTGGAGTGGATCGACTGCAGAATCTGCTTGCCTTCCTCGGGTGTGATGCAGCGCATAAGGACTCCAAATGCGCTTCGACAGTAAAGGTCTTCTCCGACTATAGGAAAACATTTGCTTCGATGTTTAATCCTCTCGGATTCGCTACGATCTTCGAGAGTTCATCATCCAAGAGAAATTTGAAAATTGGAGTCCGCCAGTCTTGAGAGATCATTAGCACTTTATTTGTTGCCGGGGTAGGGTCGGTCCCTGACTGTTCAAGCACTGGTTTCATCTTGACGGATGGCTTCAATAGTTGCTCGACAAAAATCCCGGTCTGGGCCACTTCTCGTTTTAATTCCATATTGGCCAATTCGTCTGCAGCTTTGTTGTATTGTCACAATACATGAGTTATCTCCAACCCATCGAACTTGTTTACCAGTCTTTCATTACTTGGTTGACCACGAGTTGAGAATCCCCACATACAACCAGTCGGCGGATGCCGAGTGATATGTGGATGAGTGCCTTATACTCGGCGACATTGTGGGAAGCCGGAAAGTGAATCTGGAGAACGTACTTTAGTTTTTGGCCAGTGGGAGACGTCAGCACAACGCTAGCCCCTGCACCGCTGATCCGTAGAGAACCGTCGAAGTACATCGTCTAGTACTCTAGCTTGTTCGTGTTTGTAATCGTCTGGACTTCTGTCCAATCGGCCACGAAGTCGACTAGAGCTTGAGACTTGATTGTTGTCCATGGCTGAAACATGATGCCAAACGCCATCAACTCGAGCGCCCATTAGCAATTCCACCAGTGGCCTCGCGGTTGTGTAGGACGTCCCCGAGTGGATACGATGTGACAATAATTAGTTGATGCGACTGAAAATAGTGCACCAACTTCCGGATAGTGATGAGTAGGCCATATAATAGCTTCTGGAATTGAGGATATCTCATCTTAGAGTCAGCTAGGACCTCGCTGACGAAGTAGACTAGCCTTTGTATTTTCTGTATATGACCTATCTCTACTCGCTCGACTACCAACACCGTGCTGACTACCTTACTAGTTGCTGCCAGATATAACATTAGTGGTTCCTGGGGCATGGGTGATGCCAACAGTAGTGGTGATGTGAGAAATTTTTTGGAGTCTTCGATGGCTTGCACAGTTTCGGGTGTCCATTGAAAATTGTCTACTTTCTTTAATGGTTTGAAAAAGGGCATGCCCCGTTCACCAAGTCGGGAGATGAATCGGCTGAGTGCCGCCATTCAGCATGTCAGCTTTTGGATGTCTTTCTGGCTAGTTGGGGGTGCCATGTTCATAATAGCGTTAATTTTCTCTGGATTGGCCTCGATGCCTTGATATGATACGATGAAGCCGAGTAGCTTTCCGGACGGTACACCGAAGTCACACTTATCCAAATTCAACTTCATCTTGAATCTCCGAAAGCTTCAAAAAGTTTCTTCCAAGTCGGCGATGAGGTCTTCCTTGGATTTTGTCTTGATCGCCATGTCATCGACACACGCCTCCACGTTGCGCCCGAGTTGAGTGTGTAAACACCGTTGAATTGTTCGTTGATACATTGCTCCAGCGTTTTTCAACCCAAACGACGTAGTGACATAGCAGTATGCTCCAAACGGCGTAATGAAAGAAGTCTTCAGGCAGTCCTCCTTCTTCAAGCTGATTTGGTGATATCCCAAGTAATAGTCGAGAAAGGTGAGAAGTTCACACCCCGTAGTTGAATCCACCACTTGATGTATTCTGGGTAGACCAAATAGGTCTTTGGGGGCATGCCTTGTTTAAGTCGGTGTAGTCGACACACATGCGCCATTTATCGTTCTTCTTCCGGACCAAGACTAGGTTTGCCAGCCAATCCGGGTGGTAGACCTCTTTGATGAACCCAACTGCAAAGAGCTTGGTTATCTCCTCCCGAATAGCATCTTTGTAGTCCTGTGCGAACTGCCATAGTCATTGTTTGACTGGCTTGGCATTTGGTTTAACGTCGATGGAATGCTCGATCACCTTCCTTGGTACACCAGGCATGTCGGAAGGTTTCCAAGCAAATATATCCCTGTTCGCCTGGAGGAAGGTGACGAGCTCGTCTTCTAATTTGGGGTCGAGTCCGGTCCCAACAAGAGTAGTTTTGGAGGGATCGGAAGGGTCCAGGGGGACCTTTTTTGTTTCAGAGTCCGCTGAAATTCCCGACTTGGCTGCTTTTTTGCCCAACTGCCACTTCTTGAGATTGGGCCAGCTCACAGCTCTCCTTGTCACAGGTGAAGGCTTGCTTGACAACGCTGTGAAGAGAAAGCACTTCGGCTGGTCCTGGCATCTTGAGCATCATGTATGTATAATGCGGCACCACCATGAATTTGGCTAGTGCTGGCCATCTGAGTATTGCGTGATACGTGGTCTCGAAGTCGGGAACCTCAAAGCAGATATTCTCGGTGCAAAAATTATCCCGCGTGCCAAAGGTAACTGCCAGAGTTATCTGTCCGAGTGGAGTGGAAGACAGGTCGAGGATTACCCCGTGGAAGGGTGCTGTACTTAGTTGTAGCTCAAAACGAGGGATCTTCATCTCGTCGAGCGTCTTGGCGAACAAAATATTGAGAGTGCTTCCTCCATCGAAGAGAACCTTTTTTAATTTGATGCTTTTGATGACCGGGTTCAGAATGAGTGTGTAACGTCCTTGATGAGTAACCCGATCGGGGTGATCCACGCGGTCAAACGTGATTGGTGTTTCTGACCAACGCAAGTATTGGGGGGTGTCTGCAAAGGCCAAGTTGACTTCGTGTGCTGAGCTTCTGCTTCCTCTTGTACTCGTATGCAGTCGGCCCCCCAAAGTTATGGTTGAGCTCAGCCTGAGGATCTTGGTAGTCGCTAGCTGCGCCCGGATCTAGCTTGTCCTTATCTTTATAGCTGCTAGTGTTGAAGTCTGTTCGGAAGCAAACTTTTTGAGCATGAAGCAATCCTTAGCCGCGAGCTTTCCCTTTGGATGAAAGGGGCATGGCCCGTTCATCATTTTTTGGTACTCGTCTGTCCTCGGGGGTCGCGGACAAGTACGCTCCACAGTAGCCACCATGTTGTCCGACTTGCGCTTGTGGTTGCCGGACTTGTTCTGTGCTGGCTCGTCGTTGTCTTTTTTGTCCTTCTACTGGGGCTCCTTCTTGTCGTCTAGGACCTCAGCAACTACGTCAGTCGAGTCGGCGTATTTGTTCACCATGTCAAAAAGAGCCTTGACAGAAGAGGGAGGTTTTCGAGTAAACTTGGCAATGAATAGGGTGTCTCTGACTCCCTGGAAGGCGGCGATGACAACCTCATCCTTGATCTTCGGGATTGAATTCCTCTTCTTAGAAAACCGCTTGATAAAATCACGAAGAGAATCATTCTTCCTTTGATGGCACTGATACAGATTGTACTCGGAAGATGGCCTCTTGTACGTTCCATGGAAATTGGCGATGAAGCGTTCCCGGAGTTCTTCCCAGGAGCCGATTGACCTCTTAGGAAGTACATTTAGCCATGTCCTTGCCGAGTCGGCTAGAGCAACTGGGAGGTAGTTAGCCATGGCCTTGTGATCTCCAGCTGCTCAGATCGTTAGAGTGTAAACTATGAGCCAGGACTTGGGGTTGGTCTTCCCATCGTATTTTTCAATTCTAGTTGGCTTGAAACCTGACGGCTAGTTGAGTTGTTACAGCTCATGGGTGAAGGCTGGGACTCCTTCATCTGTATGAGGACTCCGACTCCACGGAGTCAGCTTGATTCCTAGCCGATCGGATTGGATCTGAGTCGGACAGGGTGAGGTTGCCGAAATCGTCGGCGATGAAGTCGAGGCTCCCAAAGGTGATTGTTTGCCCGGGGAAGAAATTGATGCCGTCAACTCCGGTGGTTGGATCTATTAGGCTTGTTGAAGATGATCTCTTCGATGCCCCTACCTGGGGTGCCAATTGTCGATGTTTTGTATCGGCAATAAGAATATAGGATAACTCATGAGACCTAAACTTGATTGATTGCAAAGGAACACGAGACGATTTATCCTGGTTCAGGCCCTCGAGGTGAGGTAATACCCTACTTCCAGCTGTTGTGTATTGTCTTTGAGATTTCTCTAGTGAGATTCTGGTATACCCTCAAGGGGGCGCCCTGCCTTATATACATAGAAGACAGGGTTACAAGGTAGAAATCCCAGTCGGACTCCGACCAAGCGATTTCGTTCTAGGAATACAACATGTCCGACTAGGTAATGTAAGGTAATGTATGCTGAGTCCTATTGTATCCCTAATTACAAGGTTAGCCCCATCCTCTGTCCGAGTGGCCATAGTGCTTCTCATGAGGTACCCGGGGCCCATGGCCTCCATAGTTACTTTCATTTAGCATGATAGTTACTTCCCCTAACACACATTCTTACTTTTGCTGGACATGACTATACTACTAAATTAAGTTACATTTTATTTGCATTGTAGTTACTTCCCCCAACACAAATTCTTACTTTTACTGTAAATGACTATGCTGCCTACTTAAGTTACATTTCATTTGCATTATAGTTACTTCCCAAACACCCTTTGTTACTTCCACTAACAGTACTTTTGCTGTAGGTGATGCAAAATTGTCGGGTTCATGAAATTCCGGTGCAGTACATATTGCCGAGGTGGACATCTATGAAAGAACCTGAATTACCTCCAGTTGATGCCAATAAAGAACAAATGAAGATGCCTCTAGGGTCCTTGAAACTACTACAGTATAGCAATCTGTGCAACAAGTTTATGAAAATTGCTAAAGAAGCTACAAACAATGAAAAGGCCTATCGTCTTGCTCTAGCGCATATGGGTTCAATGGAAGATGATCTAACAACTTTGAAACAAAGTAGGAATAAACAAAAAGGCTCTAAGGATCCCAAAATCTAGTTAGCAATCAGAATTAATCAGAACAACATGTTTTACTTTGTAGCAGTTAGTTCTGAAGTTGTCTTAAGTTACTTCTGCAGTGGCCTAAAGTTACTTTTACTTTCAGTTCGAGTTACTTGCATTGAAAAGATATAATATTTATGTAATTTATCTTTAAAGGCTATCACATTTAAACATAATATTTATGTACTGGTTCAGGAAGCAAAAAAATAGACAAAAAGAGTTTGTATTTTTTACCTGAGAGACCACCTTTGGTTGTTCTTTCTGTAGAACTTGCTGCCAACCAGTTACTTTGTTCTCTTTGAATGATAGCAACCTGTGTGTAAACAGCTTTCTAATACTGGGAATGTCCCTTGCTTCGAACAATGGCATTTGCTTGCCATCCCATAACTCTAGGAACTTCAACATTAAAAAACTGCAATCCCTCCTGGTATTTTAAAACAAAAAACAAAAGATGTCAGTTCTGAAAAAATATAGTTTAGATCCATAGGAAAAAAATGTGGCAACAAATCCATTACATACGTGTTTGATTGGTTTGGAAAATCAATAAATACAATGGGGAAGTTTTGGACAGTTGTTTTCGAAGAATCCCTATAGGATCTCTCCTACATGATCTTGATAGATGCAACGACAAAGTTACATATAGATACTACCGATTCATCGCCCTCATTCCTCAAGGAGTTAAGAATCTCAAATCTTTCAGCTTTCAGATTTAGATACACTGTGAACCAATGTCCTACGTTGTCAACCAATTCAGCCATCTGTTGGAGCATAGGGAAAAAAACTACATACATTGCAGGAAGTAATACAGTAAAAAATTGAGCAAGTATCTTGCACATTAGGAGAAGGTGTAAAAAAACATACACAAGGAAGGTAACTCAGTAAAGGTATAGAAGTAATTTGTGCACTAGAAGGATGTATAAAAAACATATACCACAGACCTAAAGTGTACATAATACCAAAATATTTGTATTTAGGTGTCCATAGAGAAATATCTAAATGAGATATGAGAACCTAATTTGAAAAAAAAGGAACCAGTCAAAAAAATGACATCTTTCACTTACAAGTTCCTTGTGGTCGAGACGGTCATCGGACTTACTGAATAGACTTTTGATATCGTTCCTATCCAACTGTTTGTTGAGTAGATAGACCTACCAAAATGTAACTAAAAAATGTGTAAGCGCCTTGAAAAGATTGTACATGAAAAAGGTAAAAATTTGTGTTTACTCACTTCTACTCTAGCAGGAGCTATTTTCTTCAACTAGTCCTTATTGTCAGCTGAGATAACATGAATTGCTATCTCAGCTACATTGTTGGACAGTAAGCCCAAAGGTTTGATAGAGTCGGTGAGATCTTTGAGCTCAACATAAAATGATCCATACTCCACGATTTTAACACTGGTTGTTCAAAAAAGGAAAAGTCAAAGCATGTTTTTAGAAAAAAAGAAAATACATGAGGGGGCTAAAAAAATAGATGTGTAAAGTCACTCTGTTAAGCATAAAAAGTTATATCTATGACTACTAGAACTTACTTCCAATAAGCTAAAAAGTTTCTTCCTCGATAAGACAGTAAGTTGTATTTTTTAGAAAAAACATACATAGAATGTAAAACTGTTCTAAGATGGAGTATGCAGTTTTCATACCACTTTTTTATTGAGGACGACCTCGACCCATTCCTGCACACTTCATTGTAAATCTCATTTATGTGATGACTCACGGTGAATTGCTTCTTGTTCTCATAATTAAAGAAAGGAGATCTTTGAAATTTTTCAGGTTTGACAACCCTTTTGTTGAACTCATGTGGGACTGGTGCTTCTCTCTCACCCTTTCAAAATCTTGCAAAGCTTTCAAAGCAATTGCTTTATTTGCTTCTCTCCCTACCCATTCATACTCTTCAGTTGTAAAACTTTCATAGTCTTCACTTGTGATGGTCACCTCTTCAAGTGTTTCCTGTGTGCTATTGAAGGTGGGAACATCCTCAGGTATGCTTGGTGTGCCTATCTTGCTAGGAATGAATAATCTCCAACTGCTTCCTCCTCTTGATTTGGAGTTGATTGAGCTGGAGCTGGGGCTGACCTTCTTGTTGTTCCTTGCTACCTATAGAATAGAAAAATTGTAACATGTATATACAATAAAGCTGTTCGGAGATGTAAGTTACAAATAGGAAGGATGTATAACATGAATGATGCAAATGTAACTTATGGGGATTTTTTTTAAGTCACCTTCTGGGCAGTCTTCAGCTTTTTCGGCATCTGGCAGCTGTCCCTTCTTTCTGTCATTAGCATCGTCTTCCGTGGTTTCACCCTCTAGGTGACCTTTTTTCTTATTGGCTATAAACCGAAAAGATGAAAAGGGATATGTCAACAACGGGATGCAGTGAGGTAAACTAAAAGAGTAACTTTTAGGAGATTTTTTTGTGTTCATACCTTGTACATGATCTTTAGCTATTTCAGCATCTGGCACCCCTCCCTTATTTGTGTCATCACCATTATCTCCCCTATTTTCTTCTTCTGGTTGACTTCTAGGGGCAACATCTTCACCACCACCTTTGTTCTTTTCCGATTTAGCAAGCTTTTCATCTCTATCTCCATCCCTATCTTTCCCAGCATTACCATCATCATCTCCTTTTCCTCCAACCCCGTCTTCAGTATCATCATCATCATCTCCATGTTTCATCCCATCCTTGCCTTCATCTCCATCTCCATTTTTTGATCCATCAGCGTCTTCATCTCCCTCATTGTCACCATCATCTGTATCTTCAACTTCATCATCATCATTATCATCATCCTTGTCTTCATCTTCACTTCTTGCATCCTCCACATAATCTTTATCTTCATCTGTTTTCTCATCTGCGCAGTCATCTGTTTCCTCATCTGCATCAATAGTTCTGTGTTGTGCTGTCTTTTTCTAAGATCTTCTTGTTACCCTTTGACGACTAGAACTATATCCTACATCCATATTTCCAGCACAAGAAGCTTCTCCATCAACCTTTTCTAGACCAGAAATTTTTCTCACAAACTTAGAGAGAACCCCTAAGAAGCTATAACACATGTTATGGATAGCAGTTTCAATTCTCTTACAGTCCTGTAATAGAAGAAAAAAGAGCAACCATGTTATTTATAATAGTTGAGCAAGCTTGATGTGAGTAAAGTTCATCCAGATTATATGGATACAAAATGGCAGAGAAGTATAGAAAACTAATAATATTATGCCAGATATATTATGTTCAGAAAAGAACGCAGAATGTACAGTAGGTGTACAGAGGATATTATTTCATACAAAAAGGATATAAAAAAAGTTCATTCAGGATGTGAAACAGAAATGGCAGAGATGTTATATTCAAGCAAGCATGGTGTGAAAAAAAGTGCATTCACAAAGTAAAACACTTATGCTTGAGATATATAACAGCAAAAAATTGCGAAAAAACAGTATAGTCAAAGTGTGCAGAAGCTAAACCTGATCATTCATATCATTGGGCATGTTTAAATTGACAAAACTCCTGAAATCAAAACCACTTTCAAACAACAGGATTTCTCTATACTCTACGACTGGCCGAAGCTGAAAGTTCAACACAGTAATTCAACAAAACAGACAAAAAAGAGCCAAAAAAAGATGACAATGCATTTGTATGAAAATAAAAAAAACCAAAAACATACCAGTAAGGCACCAAAATTGCCATCTAGCAATGTATCCATCTGTATAGCTTTGTTGATCATATCATTTGTCTAGACAGTGGCTCGGTACCCTTCCCTCGACACATTTATATTCTCAATGCAAAGTGAATCCAAGTACAATATCTGGAAAAATAAAAATTTAATAAAAATCAAACCTACATGTACAGCATGGCATGTACACGCAAAGTAGAATGCAAAAATATAGGGACATCCAATAAAGTTTCAGGAAATTACAAAAGGGATGTAATTTTATCACAGGTAGGATGTAAACAAGAGTAAATTGTACATAGATAGAATGTGTAGATATTATGGTAGAGATGTAACTTTCACACAAGTAGGATGTGAAACAAGTATATTCAGTGTAGAAAATTTTAGGAACTTACCATAATGTACAGAAGGCAGTACTTTGTAAGACTTGACTTGGTTTTAGAGGACACAGCTTTCTGCATGGTTAAAATCACAAACTTGCACCAATTGAGGTCTTTGATCTTAGACGCATGAACCACGGATGGATAGCATCTAGGCCTAACTGTTATCGTTGTGGTTCGTGCTAAAACAGAAGACATGGTGTAAATGATCCAAAGCCGCACATACTTATCAACAGAAGATTTCATCTTCTGTAATATTTCTCCAAAAGTAGAGAGTGACAGCGAGTTCCCATCTTCAATTCCCATGTCAGCTAGGACAACTTCTGTCGCATGTGAATCTAGCTCATAGAGCACTTCTGTACCTCCCCGTAGAATACCCAAAACTCTCCTCACTGAATCTTCAGTAACCTCTATAACTCCAATAAGCTGATTGTGGGTGCCATGGGCCCCGGGTACCTCATGACAAGCATATGGGCCACTCGGATAGAGGATGGGCCTAGCCTTGTAATTAGAGATATAGCTAGATTCGGCAGACTTCGCCTTGTATAGAAAGGAATATACAGTCCTAGTCGGGTGCGTTATATCTCTAAGGGGAGATCTCCTAGTCGTAATCCGATGGGGACTCCTACCTTGTAACCCTGTCCCCTAGTATATAAGGGGAGGCAGGGCGCCCCATGAGGGCAGGTTGAGTTGGTTCACCAGAATCACCACCACAAATCCTCAAAGGAATAACACCACAACTGGACGTAGGGTATTACCTCACATTGAGGGCCTGAACCAGTATAAAATCCCTCTGTGTTCCTTTGCAATCCACCGAGTTTCCATCCGCCGAGTAGCCCCATATATTTATTGCCGGTGTAAAACATCGACAGTTGGCGTGCCAGGTAGGGGCTTCGGCGCGATCTACATCTACAAGCTCGATGGATCTAGCAACCAAAGTCGACGGCGGCGAACTCTCCCCCGGAGATACAATCACATTCAGAAGCCTCGACGTCATCGCCGACCAGATCGGCAATCTCACCCCGGCCGACACGGACCCGATCCAACCGGCCGAGGAACCAGCTGACTCCGCGCCAGTCGGCCCACACGACGCTGCGGCAATCTTCGACGACATGCTGCGGCGATCTCCAATACGCCCGAGTCCAGGGACAACTCTTCCTTTCAGTGTTCGACTCGGACTCGGTTCTGAGCCGGTCGAGATCGGGCCGAGAAGGGAAGAGATCGTCAACTTCCCGTTCGGACTCAGCGACGCCGCGGATATCTACAATCTACATCCGACGCGGCAAACCCGATCCCCTGGAGTTCGACTCGGATACGGCTCCGAGCCGCTCGAGATCGGATCTAGGGAGGTCGGAGTTGTAATCACCCCCATCAACTATTCCGACTACGACTCTCAGTCGGACTACGACTCCCAGTCGGATTCCGACTCCAAGTCGGATACCAGCTCGGCAAGCTTCACTCCGCCGCGAGAAATTTTCATGGCATCCAGAGGCTCTACTCCTATTCAGGAATCATGCCGACGACACGAGCCACAAGAGGAGGAGGCCTGCCGACTGCAAGAACAACAGGAGGAAGAAGCAAGACACCTGCACGCCCGCAACGACGATCTACGCAAGGCTGAGCAAACCGCTCAGCAGCAAATCCTCCAAACCTGAGTCGGCGACCACGATGTCTTCGTTACTCCCCAACAGAACATCGTGGCCGCTGCAACCCTACTGGACACAGTCCAGCTTGGGCCTGATCATCAGGCCACCCCGACGATCGCAAGGATAAAAGCCATGCTTACCGCTGCTGCATGTCAGCAGCACCAACAGTCGGGAGATACCCTCATACCGACCAACCGGTCGGCATCCCCAATGGCAGTCTCGTCTACCTCAAAGCGACGCCGAGTGGCCGGCTCTAGTCAGCTGCACACGGAGTCACGCCAAACGTCATTCGGCAACCCAAACAACAACCGGCAACGTCGAAGTGACCGTCGGGACAACCGGGATCTCCGAGGCCAACTATGGCGTAATCTTCGGCAGGACACCAATGCTCGGCGCCGCGAACGAGAAGAAGACGAGCAACGCCAACTGGAAGACGAGAACGAGCATTTCGGCCTCCACCACGAGCGGTTTCGCCGCCGTAGTCGGGGTCGGAGTCCTCATGAAGACGAAGGCATACCGGCCTTCACCCAGGAGCTACAACAGGTCGACTGGCCGTCGGGTTTCAAGCCTACAAGCATCGAAAAATACGACGGCAAGACCGATCCCGAGTCCTGGCTCACAGCATACACTCTGGCAATCCAAGCTGCTGGAGGTGACCACAAAGTCATGGCTAACTACCTCCTAGTTGCTCTAGCCGACTCAGCGAGGACATGGCTAACAGGACTTCCCAGGCAATCAATCGGCTCTTGGGGAGAACTCCGGGAACGTTTCATCACCAATTTCCAGGGAACATACGAGAGGCCATCTTCTGAGTACGACCTATATCAGTTGCGTCAAAGGAAGAACGAGTCTCTTCGTGACTTCATCAAGAGGTTTTCTGAGAAGAGGAACTCAATCCCGAACATCAAGGATGAGGTCGTCATCGCCGCCTTTCGAAAAGGAGTCAAAGACACCTCGTTCATCGACAAATTCACGCGGAAGCCTCCCAACTCTGTCAAGGCCCTATTCGACATGGCAAACAAGTACGCCGACTCGGCCCACGCTGTTGCCGAGGCCCTCGATGACAACAAGTCACCCTGACAGAAGAAGCGGGACGACACCGACGACGCGGTCCCGACTAAAGCTGGGAATCGCAAACGCAAGTCAGACGGCTCCATTGTGGCAGTCGGTCACAACCGCCTTTGACCTTCAACAACTGAGGATTATCAGAACAACAAGTGACATGCTCGGGGGCTCACAAGCTCAAACACGAGGATGGCATCCCCACTCCCAAATACCGAACAGCTAAGTCGCTTTCTGATAAACATCTCCTCACTCGGCCTTGCTAGTGCCACAGCCGCTTACACCTAATAGGTGTACAAGCTGCGCATTTACTTTTTTTCCGTTTTTGCTCTTAAATGATTACAAAAGTACTCGAGTAGCATAAATCTCGGTCCGTGAAACTCTGCTCCATGTAAGACGAACTCAAGTCACCCAAAACGCGTGCCTGGGAAAGAGCCATGAGCCAACTCCCGACGCTAGGGGGCTATGACTAGTCGGGCAGAGTGCTTAAACGTAAGGGGTCAACTACTCGAGGAAATTAATATCAAAAAGAGGAAGAACACGTATTTACATACATTGTAAAATACATTTAATTCGGATGATTGTTTCCATCATCAGATGCTACTTATCCGACATCTTTATATTGCAGGCCCAGCTCCGGATACGCGTGACATGAACTCAGGGCTGCGAGCCCATCTCCTATGCTCGGGGGCTGGACAAGTCTGCCAAAATACACTCGGGATGCTCCATGAGGGCTACTCACCGAGTACTTGCGCCAGTCGGGACGTCATCTTCCCCGACTACGCTCCATGCGAGCCAACAATCGGCCCCCGGCGCCAGTCGGGGCTGTATACCACTCGGCTAAGTAGGGTACGCCCCATGAGGGTCGCCAGCCGAATCCTACGCTAATGCTAGGTTCGGGTACCTTATTTGGTCACGGTTCTGTCAGGTTGGGTACGCCCCATGAGGGTCGCTAGCCGAACCCTATGCTAATGCAAGGTTCGGGTGCCTGGCTTGGCTATAATTCTGTTGGATAGGGTACGCCCCATGAGGGTCGCCAGCCGAACCCTCTGCTAATGCAAGGTTCGGGTACCTTGTTCGGCTTTACCCAAGTCAGAGAAGACTTACATCGTCAAAGTGCATCCGGAGTTCTCATGCACTGTGTCACACCTGAGGAGGGCAAGCAGATCATGCATTATACCCACTCAGGCTTACGTGGCAACCAGTTTGCATCCAGAACGTAAGTCGGAAAGGCTTGCGAATAAGGATTTCTCTGGCTGATTGCGGTTATCGACACCAAAAAACTCATCCTGACATGCGATGGATGATACTTCTATAGAGCTATGCTGGATAGGTCGGCTCAGGCCGGCTTATTTGGTAGCAGCCACCAAGATATGAGTTCCTACAGTAGCATGCTCCATGTGGGCCGCCCGCAGGCTGAGTTGAAATTATAGCGCTGGTGCTACCAACAGGAGCCGATGAGGTAAACAGATATGCTTCATGAGAGCCTTATTGCTAAACATATATGTTTGGGTATCTGTCTTATCCACCAGGTCTCGAGGATACATCCTTACAAGGATCACAAGCTGGTCTTCATTAAAATTGGAGATGCAGGTATCTCTCTCGAGTACACCTAACCACGTAATGGATTTATTTTTCATACAGTGGTACTCGGCATACATGCGTGGCCACCAGTTGCCATGAGCAGCATTATTCCCGCTGACATGACGCGGATGAGTCTAACTTTCGAGTAGTACACTACTCGGGAGAGACTATAAAATTCTCATTCCCGCTGACATGACGCGGATGAGTCTAACTTTCGAGTAGTACACTACTCGGGAGAGACTATAAAATTCTCATTCCCGCTGACATGACGCGGATGAGTCTAACTTTTGAGTAGTACACTACTCGGGAGAGACTATAAAATTCTCATTCCCGCTGACATGACGCGGATGAGTCTAACCTTCGAGTAGTGCACTACTCGGGAAAGACTATAAACATTCTTCCAGCTGACGAGCTGAAGAGTCTAACTTCCGAATGGGACGCCACTCGGGAAAGACTATAAACACCCCCTTTCCAGCTGACATGACGCTGAAGAGTCCCATATGCGAGTAGCATCCTACTCGGCAAGACTATAAACATACATCCCGACTGACATGAAGTCGAAGAGTCCTACATACGAGTAGTTCCCTGCTCGGCAAGACTATAAATTATATTCCGGTTGACATGATACCGAAGAGTCTCATGTACCAGTAGTAATCTACTCGGGAAAGACTACAAGGTTAAAGATCTTTGACTTCATGTTTAATTGTTTTCACAATTAAGCACAAAGTCGGGGGCTACACCTAATAGGTGCGCCTATTCGGCGCACACTATTCCAACATCTACATGGAGCCCTTCATAGCCTCGCTGCCAGCTGACATGAAGCAGGACTCGGGAGAAGCAGCACTCAGACAAAGAGCACTCGGGAGCAATGCACTCGGGAAGACTTCACCGTGGAGGATGAGCACTTGGCATCAGCTGTGACTCAACTATGAAGGTCTCGGGGGCTACTGTGGGTGCCATGGGCCCCGGGTACCTCATGACAAGCATATGGGCCACTCGGATAGAGGATGGGCCTAGCCTTGTAATTAGAGATATAGCTAGATTCGGCAGACTTCGCCTTGTATAGAAAGGAATATACAGTCCTAGTCGGGTGCGTTATATCTCTAAGGGGAGATCTCCTAGTCGTAATCCGATGGGGACTCCTACCTTGTAACCCTGTCCCCTAGTATATAAGGGGAGGCAGGGCGCCCCATGAGGGCAGGTTGAGTTGGTTCACCAGAATCACCACCACAAATCCTCAAAGGAATAACACCACAACTGGACGTAGGGTATTACCTCACATTGAGGGCCTGAACCAGTATAAAATCCCTCTGTGTTCCTTTGCAATCCACCGAGTTTCCATCCGCCGAGTAGCCCCATATATTTATTGCCGGTGTAAAACATCGACACTGATTGGTAGCAGGATTAAAGTGCTCCACTACCCACAAGCAAAGGTCAGGGCGAAGATTTGAACACTTCAACTCCAAAAAACGGGAAAAACCAGCACCATCTATTGTGATCTTCTGATAATTGTCCATGTGAGCATACAATTTAGTAATCTTCATGAGAGAGGCTCTAGTATGCTCTTTCTACAAGGTAAAACAGTTATGTCAGATATGTAATTTTTAAATAAACAGGATGTAAGGAAAAATCTGTCAAAATGTAAGATAGTTATAGATAGGTTGCATAGTAGACAGATTGTATAGCAGAGTAAAAAATAAATAGAGTATAGTACCTTATTTCTAGGCCTTTTTGCAGAAGGATGCTCTACTTCCTCTGCATGATTATCTCCTAGGTCCCTTTCGGTACCACGTCGTGCCACTTGCTTTGTCTGTACAAAATGTAAAATAGTTATAGACAGGTTGCATAGTAGACAGATTGTATGGCAGAGTGAAAAATAAACAGAGTATAGGACCTTATTTCTAGGCCTTTTTGCAAAAGGATGCTCAACCTCCTCTACATGATCATCTCCTAGGTCCCTTTCGGTGCCACATCGTGCCGCTTGCTTTGTCTGTACAGAATGTAAGATAGTTATAGACAGGTTGCATAGTAGACAATTGTATAGCAGAGTGAATAATAAACATAGTATATTACCTTATTCCTAGGTCTTTTTGAAAAAGGCTGCTGTACCTCATCTACAGGATCATCTCCTAGGTCCCTTTTAGTACCACGTCGTGCCGCTTGCTTTATGTGCTTTACACTTCATTCTAACCATCCTACTTTCTATCACAAAAAATAGGGAAAAAGGGAGAAAAGAAAGTCAATAAATAAACAAACACAGAGAAAAATGCAACTATATAAAAGCATCCATTCAGAACTAGTAAAAATGCAAAAATCACATGCCATCAATATGCTACATGTAGACCATTTTACCACCTTTATACAATCAAAACTAGTAAAGTAATTTATGTGTAGAAAAATTAATTCTAAACCTACAACTGCCAAATCAGTGATCGGCGCGCGCTTAGCCTCCCCATGAAGGAGCACATCATCTGCAACCAAAATCCACCACCAAGGCAGCCCCAACATCCAAAGCAAAATGTTTCATCCTAAAATCCAATGAGTGTTGCCTCCTAAACCACACCACGTACCTCACAATAGATCTTGTTCCTCACAAAATTGACATCGTGTACTTGTTGTTGATCCCAAAAATGCACAAAGTGTGGTCGTTACCACAACGGCTAACAGGCCTTAGAAGAAAAGGTAACTTGCTGCTAGCGCCATTGTTAACACCAAAATTTGGTACGGTTCGTTATCATGCTCGGTTAAGGAAAGAGGCTATATCAGCCGATGGAAGCTAATCCAGAAGAAGCCGAATTCAGGAAGGAATCGTGAAGACCACAGCATGGCAGTTAACTATTTTATCTACAAATTAGGTGGCTTTAATAATTTTTAGGAAAAACTGATCTCGTGTCCGATCAGGGCTTGTTAATTTTTCTTTTATAGTTAGGAAACTCCTGTTTCATATCTGATCAGGACTGTATCAACTCGGGGTATAAATACGTACGCCCGGGTACCATGTAAATCATCTCTCAGATCAATACAAATTCGGTACATCACCACCATTTTCGACGGGTTCTTGCTTCTTGAGCCGGACTGCATCAATTAGGTCTGACCTACTATACTGCCTGTGATAAGTTATTCCTACTAGGTTGATAGATTTTATGCAAGGGCCTTATCGAGATGTATAGCCGATAAGTTATCTTTTACTAGATAAAGCCAACTGCATTGTCTTGATTATTATTTTGATTATCTACACTATCATTGGCTTTCTAGCCGATGCACATGTTCTATTGGTAGTCGGCTGATTTATTTATTTATATCGTTATCGGTTTCCTAGCCGATACACAAGTGTAGTCGGTAGTCAGGCAGTCGGCTCGAGGGAAGTCGGCTGGTTTTCTATCTTCTTATATTATCGGTTCTCTAGCCGATGTACAAGTGTCATCGGCAATCGGCTGGTCAGAGTCTGTATCGGCTTGTTGGCCGATTGGATCAATGATCTAACTTTTTTCTATCTTCTTGTCAATTGCGGGGTCAAATTGACTGGCACGCCCACGAACCTCAAATTTAGGACCTGCACTGGAGCTAAGCACATCTCCCAGGCCTTCGCGTGTCTAGTGCACCAAACCAGATCATCAACTCGTCTTCAGCGCTGATCGGTGATTTTCGGTGTCAACACGTTTTTGGCACGCCCAGCGGGACACAGAACTTTGACATGGCTAGAAAGAAAGTTAGCACAGACAATGTAATCCTAGTCACGATGGAAGATTTGACCGAAGAACAAAGATAACAAGTGGAGCAGAACATTGTTGAATTTCAGAAGCTTTGTCTAGAATCCTTCGGTATGACACATCAAGGGCCGATTCAAAAATCCCAATTTCCAAAGCTTGTTCTGATTGGGGAATTGAGTCATACATCGCCTGCAAGTTCGCAGAAGCCACTTCAAGACATGGTTAATGAAGCAGTTCATCATGCATTGATCAATCAATCTGGGATATTGATGAACACATTACAGAGCTTGATCAAGAAAGCGGTGGAGCCGATTCAACTGGCTGGGGGGCAACAAGATAGAATTCCTCAAGGATATTGTCAGCAAAACGGGACTGGGGTACCCACAGTCACCGGGGACGCGTGGGTCTTCGGCCACGTCAGTTCCCCGGGGCCACATCCTGCACGACTGACGACCGGCTGCGACCGTGTCTCCCGCACGGTGTCCGGGCCTAGGGCGCGCCTCCCCGCGCCCGGATACGCCGCCCCCAGCCCCGAGTCTGCCTCTCCGTGCCCGGGGGCACCGCCCCCAGGCCCGGGTGACAGGCGACGGGGCGCGCCGCGCCCCGCCGCCCGGTCGGACGCGCGTGGATTCTCAAGACGCCCCCCGTGGGCCTGCTCCCTGCACAGTCCGAGACACCGCGACGTGCACTGACACTTCTCAACAGGGTGCGCTGCTGTAGCCGTACACAGCGGCCCGGCAAAGACCCGACCAGGCCAGCCGCCCGCAGGGTGCGACCGGGCGACCCGGCGTGCCTCCCGCACGGCTCAGCAAGCGGGCGTGGGCGACTAGACGTCCCTCCGGCGCGGCGCGGCAGGCGGCGGCGTGCGTACGAGCGGCAGGGCAGATGACAGAGCTTCCTCTCCCTCTTCATGTATTGGCACTGTGGACTCCCCTCACCTATAAAGGAGGATCCATGCCTCTCTCTCTCGGCAGACAGACTTCGGGCCTCAGGTCACCCAGGCAGCTCTTGCTCCTGGCTCTCTCTCTCTCGAAGTCTCAAGTCCCCGGGCTAGCTTCCGAGCTCCCCGCAGGGACCATTTGTAACCGCAATCCCACATTCATCTACCACAGATAGCCAACCACACACACAGGAGTAGGGTATTACGCTCCGGCGGCCCGAACCTGTATAAATCCTCGTGTCTCCCTTGTGCGTGCCGTTCATCATCTTTCCCGCACGGTCACAAGGATCCGGACGGTTCGGACCCAATCGGGACGGTCCGGACCCTTCTGTCCTATCGCGCTTCGGACGGTCCGGTCCCGATCCGGACGGTCCGGACGTCACTCTTCCAGCTCGGGCCCCCTCTGTCCTGCCCGAGCGTTAATCCGTCTAACGCCGGCTTGCCTGAAAACTACTCCCCTGGCCGAATCTCAAAGGGGGGTCTCCTGACTTCCCGCTGTCGAGGTTCCATTCTCCGACAGCTGGCGCGCCAGGTAGGGGGAGTTTCCTTTTCAGGTGACACGCCGACGTCCCCAAGACCAGCGCACTCCATGGCAGGAGGCCACCGTCCGCGGGACTCTGACCAGGAGTCCGACGACTTTACCCCGCCGGTTGGCGTAAGCCCGGTGGTAAGCCCACTGCGCTCCCCGTCTTCCAGGAGATGCGCCGCGCAAACCAGGCGGGCTGAGCTCGCTCCTCGGCGGCCTGGCAGTGCGGCGTCGGCCCTTTCTCTCTCGGAAGGAACCAGCAAGTGCCCCGCCGGGTCTGCCACGGCCTCATCCTTGAGGCGCGAGCGGAGGCGCCGCTCCACGGCGCGCCGCAACCTCGACTTCCAGCCAGCATCGCCACAGGGAGCTCTCCTGGCGGCGGAAGCCCTCCTGCGCCACCCCCCGGCATTTAACGGGAGCGGGGGCCGGGAGAGGCGCTGGCTCAACGAAGTCACCGACCTCGTAGGCGCGCCCATCGCCAGGTCGTTGCCCACAGCAGCGCAGGGCCAGGAGTGCCGACCGCGCGACGTCTAGCGCGGGCCGGCCCCCCGCCCCGAGTCAAAGCAGAGCCCGGAGCACGGCGCAACACGTCACGACTCCGGCAGACAGCAGCCACGGCGACCTCCGTGACCGGCTGAACCGGGGCGGTCCGATGAGGACGCCCGGGTCACCATGGAGCGACAGCGCGAGCGGCGGGCGGACGCCGCCACGCGTTCCGAGGTCCAGGCCTCCAGCTCCAACCTACTGACGGGAAACCGTCATCTGTTACCCGAGCCCGCCCTGTACGGCTCGGGTTGCCTGGCGCTCTCCCCAGGCCTCCGGCAGGTTCGCTGGCCGGACAGGTTCCGGCCCAGCTTGCCGGAGAAGTATGACGGCTCCGTGGATCCCACGGAGTTCCTGCAAATATACACTACTGCCATCCGGCGGCCGGTGGCGATGTCGAGTGATGGCGAACTACTTCCCCGTCGCTCTCAAGGCCCAGGCGCGCTCCTGGGTGATGAACCTCCCCGAGGGATCAGTCTACTCATGGGAGACCTCTGCCACCAGTTCGTGGCCAACTTCCAGGGCACCTTTCCGCGCCCTGGGACCGAGGCGGACCTCCATGCCCTACGCCAGGGCAGGGACGAGACGCTGAGGCACTTCCTACAGCGCTTCAGCCAGGTTCGCAATACCATCTCCCACATCGCTCCTCACGCGGTCATCCATGCCTTTCGCTCGGGTGTGCGCGACAGGCGCATGCTCGAAAAGATGGCACCCGCGACGTCCAGACTACGGCTGAGCTCTTCAAGCTCGCCGATCTCTCGCCCGCAAGGAGGAGGCCCGGGCGTGGAACGAGCCACGCCCCGGGGCCCCTGACGAGACCCCAAAGAATACGGCGAGTCCTCGCGCTCCGCGTGCGTCGGGACAGGAGGAACGACAGAAGGAGAAGGCGGCCGCCGACGGCTTCGCCTTGGCCGTTGCGGGCGCCCCACGTCCGACGATGTCCGCACGGGACAACATCACCGGCGAGCGCCAAGGCCGCACACGCGCCGCCTTCGACGGCAGCGGCCCAGAAGTGGTGCGCCTCCACGAGACGGATTCGCACGATCTCACGGAGTGCCGCGCCGTCCAGAGCTTGCCAAGCAGGTCAAGTACTTCCGGCAGGAGCCTTAGCAAGCCAAGCCCAGCTCGGACGTCCGGCCCCGCTCGGACGGTCCGAACGCGCGGTTTGGATGTCCATCCCTGGCCAGACGTCTGGCCGAGAGGCAACGGACAGGACGACCAACGTCCCAGCTCAGGGAAGCCCGAACCTAGGCCGCCTTGCCAAAACGAGTGCGAGCCGCGGACGTGGCACCCGGACAGCCAAGCCGGAGAAATCATCCCGATTCGTCCCACCTTCCCGAGAAGCCTCGATTGTAACGCTTCTGGGTCCTTTGTTGGCTTTTGATTCAATGAAAATTTTCTCCTCTCCTCCTTATTAGAGGAAGTCTTCCCCTTCCTTTGTCATAGGTACGACTGCCCGGACTCCATCGGACGCGATGTGAGTCCGGCGGTCCGTCCCAATCAGTCCGGGGCCTCCGGCCCCGAACGCACATAGGTACGACTGCCCGGACTCCATCGGACGCGATGGTGAGTCCGGCGGTCCGTCCCGAATTAGCCGGGCCTCCGGGCCCCGAAAGCACATAGGTACGACTGCCCGGACTCCATCGGACGCGATGGTGAGTCCGGCGGTCCGTCCCGAATCAGTCCGGGGCCTCCGGGCCCCGAACGCACATGGGGTACGACTGCCCGGACTCCATCGGACACGATGGTGAGTCCGGGCGGTCCGTCCCGAATCAGTCCGGGGCCTCCGGCTCCCGGTGTAATAATCCGGACCACGCCGCCCAGTCGAGCGCGAGTCTGGGCAGACCGTTCCCGGTCGAGGATCTCCTCCCGGTGTCAAGAGCTCGCACCCTCGCAAGGGAAGCTGAGCCCGAAAACGGTCCCTAACGGGCCAGAACCAGAGAGCATCCTCGCTGCAGCGAGGCTCGTGCCCGCTCCCCGCGCCGTGGCCTCAGGTCATGACACGCGGGTCGATGGTTGGGCACGCACCAATAATACTCCGCAGGCAGCAAGTGTGGCGCCCGTCGTAGAGCGCCCCTCGCCCGGCAAACATATGGCCTAGACTCACCTCCCGGGCCTGACTCCGAGGAAGCCCGACCCGGGGCAGCATCGCCTCGGCAAGGCGGGTCTGGGAAGCCGTCCCAATATGGTCCATGTTCATACCCGGGCCTCCATGCCTGGGCACGTAACGACCATACGTATTAAGTCGCATTACCGCCTGGGGCCCTGGGTCCCGGGCACATATTTGAACCGAGGCTCGGATTCCCGAATCCGCGCCCCGGGCCTGACACCGAGGAGCCGAAACCAGGGCGGCATCGCCAAGGCGAGCGCAAGCCTAGAACGCGACACCCGGAATAGGGCGCGATAGCCCGGATAGCACCGCCCCGGCGAGGATGCTTCCGGAAGTCGTTTCACATCCCATATTCAAGCCCGGGCCCCCGGAACCCGGCTTATATCAAAACCGCATTTCAGTCCGGGCCCCCGGGTCCCGGACACATATCCGCATGACAACCGGGCCTCCGGGTCCCAAGCGCATGCCGAACTCAGGCCCGCGAGGAAGCGTGCCCGAGCTCCATTCCCGGAACAACACAATGAACCAAGGTACGAAAAATATAAACATAATCATATACGTATACAAATGTCTCTCTTTGTACAAGACAGGCAAAAACCGGAGCGCAAGCGCGAGCGAGGCCCGGAGACGCCGTCGCACGGGGAGAGGTCGCTGACCTCCTTCGGACCGGACCCCGCACGACGACAGAAGAAGGGCGCTCGGGGCATGGAGGCCCCCGGCCCCGAAGCGCCCGCGCATGGCGTCAGAAGGAAACTGGCGTCTTCCTCAACCTCTTCGTCAGCATCAGCTCTACGAGATGGTCGCCGCGGTCGAAGAATCCTGCCTCCGAGGCAGCGGACTCGCCACGGCCCCCCGCGCTTCCTCGCGAACCACCGCGACCACCTCGCGAAATACCGTGACTTCCTCGCCCACAGCGAACTCACACCCCCGGACGCGAGCCCGGCCTCTTCGGCCCGAACGCGTTCTCCCCGCGAGAGTGTTTCCTACTCCCACGCCTCCATCTCGGGCCGGGCGCAGGAAACTCATCGCGGCGCCCGCCAATCGGACGACGCACCCCTCTGCTGCCGCGGCCTCCGCCGGCGGTCGCCACGAAAACTCGTTGTCCCCGGCCTTCCTCAACACTTCGTTCCATATTTTCAGCTCGGTCCCGGGTACGTATCGCATCTAAATCAACAAATCGTCAAGCTACGTCAGTACATGACGAAACCAGGCGACCCAGCGTCCCCTCGTTCTTCAAGACATGGCCCTGTTCCTGCCCGGAGTTGTTCCCGGTCGAGCAACAGGGCCAGGGCCACTGTCGGCAAAACGGGACTGGGTACCCACAGTCACCGGGGACGCGTGGGTCTTCGGCCACGTCAGTTCCCCGGGCCACATCCTGCACGACTGACGACCGGCTGCGACCGTGTCTCCTGCACGGTGTCCGGCCTAGGCGTGCCTCCCCGCGCCCGGATACGCCGCCCCCAGCCCCGAGTCTGCCTCTCCGTGCCCGAGGGCACCCCCCAGGCCCGGGACAGGCGACGGGGCGCGCCGCGCCCCGCCGCCCGGTCGGACGCGCGTGATTCTCAAGACGCCCCCCGTGGGCCTGCTCCCTGCACAGTCCGAGACACCGCGACGTGCACTGACACTTCTCAACAGGGTGCGCCGCTGTAGCCGTACACAGCGGCCCGGCAAAGACCCGACCAGGCCAGCCGCCCGCAGGTGCGACCGGGCGACCCGGCGTGCCTCCCGCACGGCTCAGCAAGCGGGCGTGGCAAACTAGACGTCCCTCCGCGCGGCGCGGCAGCGCGGCGTGCGTAAACGAGCGGCAGGGCAGATGACAGAGCTTCCTCTCCCTCTTCATGTATTGCACTGTGGACTCCCCTCACCTATAAAGGAGGATCCATGCCTCTCTCTCTCGGCAGACAGACTTCGGGCCTCAGGTCACCCAGCAGCTCTTGCTCCTGGCTCTCTCTCTCTCGAAGTCTCAAGTCCCCGGGCTAGCTTCCGAGCTCCCCGCAGGACCATTTGTAACCGCAATCCCACATTCATCTACCACAGATAGCCAACCACACACACAGGAGTAGGGTATTACGCTCCGGCGCCCGAACCTGTATAAATCCTCGTGTCTCCCTTGTGCGTGCCTTCATCATCTTTCCGCGCGGTCACAAGATCCGGACGTCCGACCCAATCGGGACGGTCCGGACCCTTCTGTCCTATCGCGCTTCGGACGGTCCGGTCCCGATCCGGACGGTCCGGACGTCACTCTTCCAGCTCGGGCCCCCTCTGTCCTGCCCGAGCGTTAATCCGTCTAACGCCGGCTTGCCTGAAAACTACTCCCCTGGCCGAATCTCAAAGGGGGGTCTCCTGACTTCCCGCTGTCGAGGTTCCATTCTCCGACAAATATCATCAAACTGCATACTATGGGGGGGCATGAACAAAGTCATCCAGGAGCTGTCCCTGAGTATAATTATCAGAGAGAATATCAGAGGCAGAATCGGCTACTAACTCCACCTCTGCATTATCACATTGAAGATCCAAGGGAAGAAAATTGGACAGCAAGAATCACAGAGGTGGTGAGAGAACAATTCAGCCTAAAACCAAAGGAGGAAACATTTATGTATCGGCATTCATATCCGGATTGGTTTGATAGAGTTCCGTTGCCGTGCCAATACAGAGTACCAGACTTCTCCAAATTCTCAGGGCAAGATGATGTATCTACAGTGGAGCATGTCAGCTGATTTTTGGCTCAGTGTGGAGAGGCATCGACTGAAGAAGCTTTGAGAGTTAGATTTTCCCCGCTATCATTGTCCGGATCGGCCTTCACATGGTTTTCTTCGTTACGACCAAATCAGTTTGGGGTTGGCCGATTTGGAAAAGCAATTCCACAAATATTTCTTTACTGGGATTCAGGAGATGAGTTTAACAGATTTAACATCGGTAATTCAGAAGCCGAATGAATCAGTCGCAGAATATATCCAACGGTTTCGTGATGTTAGAAGCCGATGTTATAGTTTAAGTCTAGATGATACACAGCTGGCCGAGTTAGCATTCCAAGGTTTGTTGGCTCCGATCAAGGAAAGATTTTCATCACAAGACTTTGAGAGCATAGCACACCTAGTACAGAAGGTATCGGCTCATGAAAGCCGATTCAAGAAGCCAGAAAGGAATGTTGAGGCCCAAACAGAAGAATTTCGAAGTTTGATAACAAACTCCGAAATTGGGGGGTATGTGTTAACACCAAAATTTGGTACGGTTCGTTATCATGCTCGGTTAAGGAAAGAGGCTATATCAGCCGATGGAAGCTAATCCAGAAGAAGCCAAATTCAGGAAGGAATCGTGAAGACCACAGCATGGCAGTTAACTATTTTATCTATAAATTAGGTAGCTTTAATAATTTTTAGGAAAACCTAATCTCGTGTCTGATTAGGGCTTGTTAATTTTCCTTTTATAGTTAGGAAACTCCTATTTCGTATCTGATCAGGACTGTATCAACTCGGGATATAAATATGTATGCCCGAGTAACATGTAAATCATCTCTCAGATCAATACAAATTCGGCGCATCGTGACCCTTTTCGACGGGTTCTTGCTTCTCGAGCCGGGCTGCATCGGTTAGGTCCGAACTCCTGCGAGATGGTAAGTCTCGTTACCCCGACTACCTTATCGGCTAGGACTTTCTCGGTTAGGTCCGATATTCTAGCTGATCTACGATAGTCGGCTTACCACGGTATATCTATTCTGTCTACGGATGCATCTGTTAAGTTTAATCTCTTAGGCTGAGTGGATATATCACATCACGCGTGCATAGATTTTATCGGCTTACTGGGAATAATTTATCATCAGTTTGTGCTGTATCGGTTAGGTCCGACCTACTAAACTGCCTGCGATAAGTTATTCCTGCTAGGTTGATAGATTTTATGCAAGCGTCTTATCGGGATGTATAGCCGATAAGTTATCTTTTACTAGATAAAACCGACTACATTGTCTTGATTATTATTTTGATTATCTACACTATTATCAGCTTTCCAGCCGATGCACATGTTCTATTGGTAGTCGGCTAATTTATTTATTTATATCATTATCGGTTTCCTAGCCGATACACAAGTGCTGTCGGTAGTCAAGCAGTCGGCTCGAGGGAAGTCGGGTGGTTTTCTATCTTCTTATATTATCGGTTCTCTAGCCGATGTACAAGTGCCATCGGCAATCGGCTGGTCAGAGTCTGTATCGGCTTGTTGGCCAATTGGATCAATGATCTAACTTTTTTCTATCTCCTTGTCAATTGTGGGGTCAAATTGATTGGCACGCCCACGAACCTCAAATTTTGGACTGCACTAGAGCTAAGCAGATCTCCCAGGCCTTCGCATGTCTAGTGCACCGAACCAGATCATCAACTCATCTTCAGTACTGATCGGTGATTTTCGGTGTCAACAGCCATTGATGCCATGCAGGAAGCAAAACAAAAGCACATTGGCACCCAGGCTAAACCCTACCACCGCCGGTTAAGTCGCCACCGTGCAGGCTCGGACATCCCACAAACCCTCCCATAATCCCTGACATCTCACAATGAAAAAAACCCTAGGCGCACGAGGTAACTCACCTTGAGACTGCCCTAGTGCCATCGCTGCCTGGAGCACCTCCGCACCTTTAGCACCACCGCGAAACAAGCAAATCACCGCCGCGACTGCCGCCTTCGACCAATTTGGGATTTGGGTGAGAAAATCGATGGATTTGGGGGAGAAATCGCTGCTCTCCCCTTCTCCGCCTCCTTCTCCGCCTTTCTCTCTCTCTCTGGGGCGCGGCTCTTGAAATTTGAACAGTAACTACAATGTAGGAGAGCCGAGGCTGTTTCGGACCGAATGAAGATGACGTGACCGGTGTGGAGATTGCAACTGTGCGGGTGCGCGAATGGGCGACACGTGTTCCGAATCGATGGCATGCCGTCGCTGTGTGCGCTCGATAGAGTTCATTTTTAGCAAACCTCTGCATCTCAAGGCTAATATAGAAATAAAGCACATCAATTGAACTGAAAGACCAGTAGATTCCAAATGGTTGGAACCGCCTAAGTGTTCGATACCAACAAGAAATAGATTCCTGACATTTAGTAGATATCAATAGTTCATTTTTAGCAGGTAAGAAATTGCAAAATTTTAACACAATAGATTCCAATGCCACCACCGAAGTGGTTCGATACCAAACTAGACCAGTGATTCCATGGTCCCTGCTGATCCGATCACAGACAGCAAAGAACACTAAATTAGTTAATCTGCTTCACAGATCCATAAAATATTAGAGGAACTTGATGAAATATATGTGCTAACCGTTTTTTCCAAATCATAGTATCTCTCATCATGTTATTTCCAAATCAAAGTATTTGAATCTGTATGTATAGCTAATATATATCTTGCCCAACTAATGTTTAGTTCTGAATCAATATGGGTCTCCTTGAAGCCATGTGTACAACAGCATGGAGAATGCCACAGGCAAGCAAAACTCCAATATGACAAAAAAAGCAATTAGCAGATGACCCACAGTGCAATTCACAATACCTTTGGGTTTGAGTTGAACCAAATGCACATGTTATAGCATCAGCCAAAAGGTTGGATATGAAATGGGTCAGTTAGCTATTATTAAACAAACGATCTAGGTTCAAGTTCAGTATGTATTTGTTGGAATTGCTAAATGGGCTAAGGCCCATGTGAAGAATAATTCCTAGAAAAATCTCAAAAGCCCACCTCATGGGGAGTGGCATGGGAAGTTTAGTAACACCTTGCTAGGTCCAGGAGAGGGAGACCTCCTTATAAGGGTGAGCTCTCTCCTAGCCACTTGAGACATGCATAGTGGAGGAACTGGAGAACACACGCGCGCGCTCCTCGCCTCGCCTCACCACGCCAGCGGCGCGTGTACGGACATGCCGTGAATGGTCCGCCAAAATTGGCTTCTCATTGCTTGCTGCAGATGCAGCTTCTTTTTGCAGTTTTTGTTTTGCTGCAAATTAGAGTCTGGATAGGATACGCAAAGCCTATCCGGTTCGGTTACAAGATAGAGATCATGCGGGCATCCTGATCACGCGTCCTAATATCTCTATCAAATACCGAGTTGTGTCTCTACGCAATATATACGAAAACAGTCTAGGCTTCCATCTCTTTGGTTCTGAGCCGTTGTTCATCGTTCTACTCCATCCCGATTGCTCGCGCTGCCACCGGCGGATTGGGAGAGCAGGTCTCCAGAACCCTCGCCTTCGACGTCCTGCACTGGGAGAGGGCGAATAAGGTTTTTGGAAACGCTACACGCGACTGCTCGCTGTGCACCCATCACGGCTCGTCTTCCTTCACGTTCAGGCGCTACGTGTCGTCGTCATCATCTGGTGCCACGTGTCGTTCGTGCGGTACATGCTGTGCCTGTGTCTGCTCCACAACAGCCCCCACAACAAGGCTGTAGGTACGCGTACACTATGTCTCCTATGTTTGATCTATTCATGTTAAGTACTGTCATATACATGTTTAGATCAGATTACATGATTCTGTTTACTATTAATGTCATGATTTATTTATGGAATAAATTAAATCTACATGTGCTTATATTTTCAATAATCCAAAAACCTTATTATAGGCACTGTAGTTTTACGATGGCTGGTTTTGCCGATGCACTGAGGCCGGATAAATTTACCGGCATGCACTTTAAGAGATGGCAGATTAGAGTCACTCTGTGGCTGACAGCTATGAAGTGCTTCTGGGTGAGTACTGGCAAACCTGAAGGAGTTCTCTCTGCTGAACAGCAGAAAGAATTTGAGGAAGCCACTACTCTCTTTGTGGGATGCATTCTTAGCGTTCTTGGTGATCGTCTGGTCGAGGTGTACATGCATATGACCGACGCTAAGAAGTTATGGGATGCACTAAATACCAAATTTGATGCTACTGATGCTAGCAATGATTTGTACGTCATGGAGCAGTTTCACGATTTCAGCATGGTTGACAACCGTTCTATGGTCGAACAGGCTCATGAACTAGAAACCATTGCTAAGGAACTCGAACTCCTTAAGTGTGCCCTTCCCGACAAATTGTGGCTACATGTATTATTGCAAAACTACCTTCTTCATGAAGGAGCTTTGGTACTGCACTCAAACACAAGAGACAGGAATACTCCGTTGAGGGGTTAATTGCGTCTCTTGACGTTGAGGAGAAAGCTCGGGCAAAGGACGCTACGTCAAAAGGCGATGGTGGGCAGTCTAGTGCCAATGTGGTGCAAAAGACTGCTAACAAGAACAATAAAGGAAATTTGTCAAAGCCCAACAAACACCAACTTCAAGAAAAGGAGAACAACAACAAGGAGGAAGATGTCAGAACTTGCTTTTGTGGTGGCTTGCCTTGTCATCTCGCCAGGAAGTGTCCACAATGTAAGGGCATGAAGGCACCTACAGGACAGACCTCTAAGTCTGTCAATGTGACCATTGGCAATACTGGAGATGGAACCGGGTATGGTAATTCATCTACTGTTCTCTCAGTTAATCAGTCTACTAATTGGTGGGTTGATACGGGGGCCAGTGTTCATGTTTGTGCTGACATATCTTTGTTTTCCTCTTATCAGGTCAGTCGAGATTCCTCCGTCCTAATGGGGAACGGGTCGCATGCTTCTATTCATGGTGTTGGCATGGTAGATCTGAAGTTTACTTCGAAAAAGATCGTGCAGCTGAAGAATGTGCAGCATGTCCCCACTATCGACAAGAATCTCGTTAGTGGTTCCCGTCTATGTAGAGACGGGTTTAAGTTGGTATTTGAGTCTAATAAAGTAGTCGTGTCTAAACATGAATATTTTATTGGTAAAGGCTATGAGTGCGGAGGCTTGTTCCGTTTTTCCCTTTCTGATTTCTGCAATAAGTCTGTGAACCATATTTGTGGCAGTGTGGATAATGAGGCCAGTATCTGGTATTCACGTTTATGTCATGTTAATTTTGGTTTGATGTTCAGCTTTCCAGTTTGAATTTAATTCCAAGTTTTTCCATTATCAAAGGTTCTAAGTGCCATAGTTGTGTGCAATCAAAACAACCTCGCAAGCCCCACAAGGCTGCCGAGAAAAGAAACTTGGCACCACTAGAACTCCTATATTCAGATCTTTGTGAAATGAATGAGGTGTTGACAAGGGTGGAAACGATATTTCATGGACTTTGATTGATGATGCAAACTAGATTCTGTTATGTGTATTTATTGCAAACGAGGATGAGGCCCGAGACATTTTAAAATTTATAAGGCAGAAGTTTGAAAACCAACTTAACAGAAGAATAAAAAGGACTAAGGTCAGATCGTGGTGGAGATTTTTCTCTAATGTTTTTGATTTATCTCTTGAGAAAACATGGCATTATACATGAGCAATGCCTCCCTATTCTCCAATCTAATAGGATTGCCGAAAGGAAGTAACCGTACGCTGACTGACTTGGTGAATGCCATGTTAGACACTGCGGGAATTACCTAAGGCATGGTGGGGGAGGCTTTGTTCACCTCAATCATGTATTAAATAGAATTCCTAACAGAAATATGGATAAAACACCATACGAGTTATGGATTGGGAGAAAACCATCACTTTCTTACTTGCGTACATGGGGGTGCTTGGCGAAAGTCAATGTACCAATAACAAAAAAGCGCAAGCAGGACCTAAGACTGTGGACTGTGTCTTTCTGGGATGTGCTAATCATAGCATTACTTATAGATTTTTAATAGTTAAATCTGAGGTATCTGACATGAATACGGGTACAATTTTAGTCTCGTGATGCTACGTTTTTTTAGGAAACTTTCCTAATGAAGGATACACATAACGCTTCGAGTCAATCTTCTGATTCAATTCCCAATTTAATCACACCACCAGGTCAAACTAAACATATACTTGAACATCTCGCTGAGGAGGATAACAGTGAAGCTCCTAGAAGGAGCAAGACACAAAGGATAGCTAAGTCCTTTGGTGAACGACTTCACTGTATACCTTGGTGGATGACACTCCCAAGTCAATTTTAGAAGCTTATGCATCCCCTGATGCTGACTACTGGAAGGAGGCTGTTCGTAGCGAAATGGACTCCATTATCGCTAACGGGACTTGGGACGGTAACAGAGCGACCCTTGGGTGCAAACCCGTAGGTTGCAAGTGGGTGTTCAAGAAGAAGCTAACGGCCTGACGGTACTATTTGAGAAAGTACAAGGCTCGGCTTGTGGCCAAGGGCTATACTTAGAAAGAAGGCGAAGATTTCTTTGACACTTACTCACCTGTTGCTAGATTGACCACAATTCACTACTTCTCTCCTTGGCTGCCTCACATGGTCTTCTCGTTCATCAGATAGACGTTAAGATAGCTTTTCTTAACGGAGAGTTGGATGAGGAAATTTATATGGAGCAGCCTGATGGATTTGTAGTAGAAGGTCAAGAAGGCAAGGTGCTAAAGTTGTTAAAATCTTTGTATGGTCTGAAACAAGATCCTAAGCAGTGGCATGAGAAATTTGATAGAACACTAACTTCTGCGGGCTATGCAGTCAACGAGGCAGATAAGTGTGTATACTATCGCTATGGTGGGGGTGAGGGAGTTATTCTGTGTTTGTATGTTGATGACATACTAATCTTTGGGACAAACCTTGAGGTGATCAATGAGGTTAAATCATTCTTGTCTCAAAACTTTGATATGAAAGATCTGGAGTAGCTAATATTATCTTAAACATTAAGCTAATCAGAGGTGATGATGGGATTACACTTCTGCAATCTCATTATGTGGAAAAAGTCTTGAGTTGCTTTGGCTATATTGATAGCAAGCCTTCTCCAACTCCTTATGATCCTAGTCTTTTGCTTCGCATAAATAGAAGAATTACTAGGAATCAGCTAGAGTACTCCAAGATAATTGGCTCACTCATGTATCTAGCTAGTGCAACTAGGCCAGATATCTCCTTTGCTGTGAGCAAATTGAGCCGGTTTACCTCTAATTCGGGAGATGATCATTGGCGCGCGCTTGAGCTAGTTATGCGCTATCTGAAGGGTACTATGAATCTTGGACTTCACTATACTGGTACCCGTCGGTATTTGGAGGGATATAGTGATTCCAACTAGATCTCTGATATTGATGAGATCAAAGTCACTAGTGCATATGTTTTTACACTAGGTGGTGGTACTGTTTCATGGAGGTTGTGCAAACAGACCATTTTGACAAGATCAACCATGGAAGCAGAGCTTACGGCATTAGATACTGCTACTGTTGAAGCAGAATGGCTGCGTGATCTATTAATGGATTTGCCTATGGTTGAAAAACCAGTGCCGGCTATCCTTATGAACTGTGACAATCAAACTGTCATTGCTAAGGTGAATAGTTCTAAGGATAACATGAAATCGTCCAAGCATGTGAAGAGACGATTAAAGTCTGTCAGGAAATTGAGAAATTCCGGAATTATAAGTTTGGATTATGTCCAAACAGCAAGCAACCTGGCAGATCTCTTTACGAAGGGACTATCACGAAATGTGATAGATAATGCATCGAGGGAGATGGGAATGAGACCCATGTGAGTTACACTATGGTGGTAACCCAACCTATATGATCGGCAATCTCGTAAATTAGGACCTAGGAAGAACAAGCCATTAGTTAACGGGAGGAGAGTACCTTTAACTGTCTCTAAGTGAAGATGCATATACTCTCACAAGCTGTAAGGCAGGATGGCCTTTGCCTTGATTGTTTTGTTGGCTTTAAATAGCGAAGATGCTGTTCTACAGAGCATTCTTGAAAGAACACACCTATATGAGCTCAACTGTTGGTCGCGGTCTATGGAGATTTTGGGTGAATATCCTAGAAAGCTCACGAAAGACCAAGGAGTATGACTTATAAGCTCCAACCGAGGGATAGGCTATTGACGGCCTAGTATCAGTCAAGGCTTTGAGTGAAACTTGCTTGCACAAAACTTGCAATTCAAGGCGTAGTCCATTGTTCAAGTTATGAGTAAGTGTAGCTTGGAGTTCTAGATGGATGTTCAACCTTAACCGGTCTCCATCGAAAGGCTGGTATATAAACAGTACTTTGGAGAATGGCAAATCTCTTTGGGACTTTGAGATTTGGGTGGAGGATTGTTGGAATTGCTAAATGGGCTAAGGCCCATGTGGAGAATAATTCCTAGAAAAATCTCAAAAGCACACGTCATGGAGTGTGGCATGGGAAGTTTAGTATCACTTTGCTAGTTCTAGGAGAGGGAGACCTCCTTATAAGGGTGAGCTCTCTCCTAGCCACTTGAGACATGCATAGTGGAGAGAACTGGAGGAACACGCGCGCGCGCTCGCTAGCCTCGCCAGGCCAGGCAGCGCGCGTACGCGACATGCGCGTGAATGGTCCACCAAAATTGGCTTCTCATGCTTGCGCAGATGCAGCTTCTTTTTGCAGTTTTTGTTTTGCTGCAAATTAGAGTCCGGATAGGATACGCGCGGCCTATCCGGTTCGGTTACGAGATAGAGATCGTGCGGGAGTCCTGATCACCCGTCCTAATATCTTTATAAATACCGAGCTGCTGTCTCCACGCAATATATACGAAAACAGTCTAGGGCTTGCCATCTCTTCGGTTCTGAGCCGTTGTTCGTCGTCTACTCCATCCTGATCGTCGGCGTGCACCGGCGGATTGGGAGAGCAGGTCTCTGGAACCCTCGCCTTCGACGTCCTGCACTGGGAGAGGGCGAATAAGGTTTTTGGGAAGTGCTATACGCGATTGCTCGCTGTGCCCCTATCACGGCTCGTCTTCCTTCACGTTCGGGCGCTGTGTGTCGTCATCATCACCCGGTGCCGCGTGTCGTTCGTGCGGTACGTGCTGCGCCTGTGTCTGCTCCACAACAGCCCCCACAACAGGGCTGTAGGTACGCGTACACTATGTCTCCTATGTTTGATCTATTCATGTTAAATACTGTCATATACATGTTTAGATCAGATTACATGATTCTGTTTACTTGTGCTATTAATGTCATGATTTATTTATAAAATAAATTAAATCTACATGTGCTTATATTTTCAACAGTATTGACTGAGTATAGTCCATTAATATATATAATTGCATTTTCACCAAAAACAAAGGCACTGATTTTGCTATACTGTCTCAACAAAACATTGTGAAAATATAGGAGCAGTAAGTTTACCACAAATTTCATGATTTCCAAATCCTACAGATCTGAACCTGAAAATAGAACCCAAAATCGAGAGAAATTTAAGAAATAATAAAAGATATATGCAAGCAAGCAAAATCATGGGGACAGCATTCCCATACCTTCTTGTGCTATTTTTGTACTTTGAATGTTTTGGAAACAAAAAGCAAGGTAACCAAACTGGTGTTTTTTCCCATCAAATGAAAATTCCACAAATCCTTTACAGCTAGCTAGCTAGCTATCTATCTATCTGTCTGTCCGTATGTCTACGACACACCCTTTTGCGTAAATATTTGGTAAAGGATGGTACCTTACTCTCTGTAACATTGTAAAGCAATGGTGTTGGTGAAAACGATCTGAAAAAATGATATAAAAGATCAATTCGTTCGTAACCAGCAGAAGTGAAAATATAACAAGTGCAATAACGATAATGCAGTCAAAAGAGCTGCACTGACTAAGAAAAAGGCCCAACTACGGTGCATTTTTGGTTCCATCACCACTTCATGATTGTTTCTCATTTGTGAGGTAAAACACTCCTGTGCGCACGAAATCATCTGTCACAAATAATCTGTATCTTAGTTAATAAAAAGCTCCTCCTCCTGTAAAATGTGAGATAAGATAAATAGGTAGGACATGACACTTCGACAAAAGACAAAGCTTTTCTTTTATAATGGGTTTACCTTGCAATGGGTTTCAATAAAATGTTGGCATTCTATTGTAAAACAACTTTGCTTACAAATATGCAACCCTCACAAACATTCTGTTCTAACGTTGAGAATAAGCATTGCATCACATTCAGAAATTTTGCTTCAAATTTTGCAAGCCAACATTGAAAATATTATGGCTCTACAAGAGAATACATAGAGAATTACAATTGAGAAGGCATGGAGATATACCTTGCTTTGGAGGAGTTCCCCTGTGCCGCGTGGCGTAGGAGGAACACGGCGGCGCAGGGGAGTATGAAAGCCAATTTTAGTACAAAATATTAATCGAAGAATTATGAAAAGATGGGTTATAAATAGCAGTAGAAGTACTATAAAAATACGAGCATATGGTAAGTTTTAAAAACGAAATTCATTTATAGCTGATAAGAATGAAAGGCTAGTAGAAAAAATACTCACAGAAAAATTTGTGGACATCTAGATTATTTATAAATTAGGGGTTGTAGGTACTAAAACAACAGAAAATATATAGGAGCTCGAGCTGCTTGACCAGTAATTTACATGCAGCTAGGCTAACCCAAATTACTGCTGAGCTTCTCGATCAAGATAGGTGAGTCAACAACAGGAAGAATGAGTAAATGACCATTTTTAATGTAGATATCACATTCTGTGAATTGAAGTAGTTAACACTTGTAAGTTATATCTAAAAGGGCTGACATCGACATGATGAAAAACTCTGAACAAAAATAGAAATAATTATGTCCTCTCTGAAAAGCATGTAAACTATTATATCCTAAACAGGCGAGCTTAAGTTTAACTTAAACCTAGATCAAATATCTCAATTCTCAACCAGAGTACAATAAATTATACAAATTTGCACTTATGGATATTGAAACCCAACAACTTCTAACAGTTAATCATGCATCACATGGTACAGAAAACGAAATCAAATAAAGAAAAAATGATCTATGAAGTTAATAAAAGATTGAGTACCCACTTGACACTCAGGTTGACCAACTCATCCTTGCAGCAGCAACAGCCTGATAATCGAATAAAAAAATTGGGTAAAGACAAATATTAGCATCAAACAGAAAAGGGATAAGGGAACAAAACCATATGCTCTTTAACATTCAAAGGAAAAGTACATCATGTTTGGCATATTGTTTGCCCAGGTGTTATCACATCCACGTTTGCAAAAAAAGTGAATAACATACCATCTCAATTCCCAGTCGCCGTCGTCGATGCTGCTCCACGCGTCACCGGCCTCCACTAAGCGCCCCTCTTCTCCCCACCCCGACCCCACCTCTGCCCTCATCGGCAACGGGGGGATCGACGGCGGCGCGTGTGACAGAGGGAGCTAGGGTTTTAGAGTGTGAGGGGGGTCCGGGGTATGAGGCATGGGATAAGGGGTGGCGGAGGCAATGAGGATAGGCAGCGGTGCTTGAGGCGGCAATGGTTGAAGAGAAGGCAGCGGCGGTAGAGGAGAGGCGTCGCGGTGATAGAGGCAAGGCACGGTAGAGGCAGGCTATTGGTGGAGGCTGCTGAGGGGGATAGAGAGGAGGGGAACGAGCCGGCGAGCTCCTCCATGCCAAGGGCAGTGGTGGTAGAGAGGGCAGCGTGGTGAGTGAGGAGGAGGGGCACCCGAGGATGTCCAGGTGGGGCGGTAGGGTTGCGGGGGAGAGAGTGGGTACGGGGGGTGCGGGGGAGAAAGGAAGAGGGGTGAGGGGGAAGGAAGGGGTACCGGGGGGTGCAAGGTTGCAGGGGAGAGGGGGTGGGATCTGGCCCGTTCATTTGACGTAGATGGATATAGTCCGTCGGATTGTAGGATTGGTAGGATTACGGCATTGGTAGATAAAACTGGTACATTTTATATTAGTATAGATTAAGACTGTTCTCCCATAAATAGTTTACTATTAATTATATGAAATTTACTTAGGATTAAGTCGCTATAACCATCACTGTTCTCCTACGAATACGTGCAAATAGGAGGAAACTTATGATTAAGACAAAAAAAGATTCCATGGGACTAGGCCTCAAATGCCTCCCCTGCGGCCTTGTACCAGATTTTGAAAGTTTTCATTCTTTTTGTATGTTTTGGTAGGAACTAGATTTTGAAACCTAGCCAAAACCAATCTCAAAGCAATTCGTTGTAAATTGTATGTATCCGCATTGAACTAGGACAGGTAAACTATTTTTGGACTTAAAACTCAAGATAAAGAACTTTTCAAACAAGCCTTTTTAGCCACACTACACTAGCAAGCTTTTGTAGCACCATAAACAACGGCATGACGCCAAATGGCGATATCCATTGTTAAAATTTTCAACTCCTATAATGTTTGGAGAAGACTAGACATCTGACGCCCGAGAAGTTGCAAAAAATCAGCAGCCCATGAAACATTGAGCGGTGAAAAGTGAAAAAAAATAAGTTACTAAAATATTATTTCTGACATAGAGTACAACTTCAAAAAATAACTAAGTCCTTCAAACACTGCCAAAACCTAGTTGAAACATTTCTATATAACACATGAAACATCACGTTCTAACTGTTGAACCATCTAGAGAACACTGTATGCAACATCCACAAATGAACCAGTGAAAGATCGAAATATACACATTGAAACATCCAAATAACACCTTATGCAACACTTTTGATCCAACTCTTGAAACCTCAAAAAAAACCACCTCCACTAACCTCTCCCTCCGCCACCAGTTCGCCTTGGGCTTGCCTGGATATGCGCCATCGTTGTTGCCTCCTTCACCCTAGCTCCTTGCTCCCCTAGGCCACCATCGCTTTCCCCCCTTGGTTCCTCCCTCTGCCTAGGCCACCTTCTTCGCAACAAGCTCCCCGCTCCAGCTAGGCCACCACTGCCGGCTGCATCCCCACAACTCCTCCCTTTTGCCCGGGCCGTTGTCGTGTCACACCCAAAAATTCACAACCAATTCCCAAAGCAATTTGTGTATTCCATCCCCATCTAGAAATCAGCCAGGGTACATAAATGGACAATTCAATATGTAGATCCAACATAATATAAACATTAAATACTTACAAAAGAGGCACTTAGTTCGTGCAAGGAAGAACAGCAGCCGAAAGACGATCTAACGTAGCTTTAGTTTTGCACCCATAGGCAGCTCAATTGGGCTATAAGCCAGGTCTCTAAGTCTATCTTCTCCATTAGAATCATTTATCTCATGATGGTAATTCAGCAAGACTGAGTATCACCCACCGTACTCAACAAGCCACACACAAAATGCAATGTAATGCAACAAGATTCAAAGGAGGCACAATATGACTCTTTTGCATAAACAACACTTAAATTGTTGCATTTAAAAGCATTATAAAAATAGTATAATATTTATCAATATTAATGAATTACTAAATAACACACCAATGTTGTTCAGGCCCAAACCCTCCATACCTGGAGCTTCCAATTCCTATCATATGTCATCACTTCCTTTTATGAGCATGTCGATGTTTTATATCAACAATAATGAATATGGGCTATGTGTCGAACCTAAAGCTAGATAAATTTAAAAGACAAGATGATTTATACAGGTTCAGGCCCTCAATGTGAGGTAATACCCTACTCCTGTTGTGGTGTATTTCTTTCGCTTGTGTATGAGTTGTTTTCCCTGAGGGGGCTCCCTACCCTCCTTATATATGATGAGGGGCAAGGGTTACAAGGTAGAAAATCCAGTCAGATACGACCTAGGTTCCTTATCGGTACATAGAGTACTCGGCTAGGACTTTATCCCTTTCCTTGTCGTACAAGGTAATATGAAGCCGAGTTCTACTCTATCTCTAATTACATGAGCTGAACAACCTCCTATTCGGATGGCCGTATTTTCCTACATGTCCTCCACAGAGCAATGTAAGACTAATTACGAAAAACATTGCTTGGCTTTCCCATAATCGCAAGCACGGCTATTTGAATAGTTTTACTCTGGTCAGAGGCCTACAAATTTACCCACAAGACACAACCCTACAACATAGCACCATGTGCCTCAATACCATCACGATATCTCGAAAAGGAGTTGTGACAAGACCCATGGTATAACACAACCTAACATGATCACACCCACTAAGATCATAGTCTCCCCATTCTAGTATAGACTCACTCGATGCCCATGTAGGCTTATCTCCGCCACTTCATAGTCCAGTATCTCACATTGGATCATGCTATACTACAAGTCTAGTCGTTGCCCATGCGTGCTTGTGGTTAGTACGGTTAATGCTTCACAACAGTAGCTCGCAACCATGTGCTCACAACCCACCATTAGTCAATTTTAAGTTAGATCATTAATTAACCAACCACGGCCAACTGTTGTGAGCTACAATTAATTAACCATGATTAATCATAAATGAAGTATATGTCATCATACATAAAATGGTACTAATGTTTTTAAACATGGCTAAACAAAGTTAATTAATCTAGCAAGATCAATATATAAGGCCATATGTAACATACCACAAAATTGTACCCTGTAAATTGTGAACTAAATGTGGTAATGAATGGAAGCCCTAATGTTCAGTGTGCATAATTTATTTTTCATGTTTTTAGATTTTCTTTGCACAACATATTAGGCCTCATAAGTACATGCTTGACTATGGAAAATTTCAAAATTTTCTTCAGATAAAAATCTGAGAACATTCTCACAAATACTACATAACACAAGTAGCTTACTAGAATTTTTGCTCAATTTTATCACTTGATCTTGAACCCCAATAAAATTCTCTAAGTCAGGGAAAACTCTAAATTTTCAAATATTGTTACGCCTTCTTTGCACCCTTCCCAAAATTTAACCATTTCATAACTCCTATTGTAGCCTGGTCAGATTGTTTATCATACCTTCATCTACCAGCAGAAATTTTAGTTCCTTTAAAACCCTCCATCGCTGCTTCTCTGCCCCCGCACCCCACTGCTCCTCTGCCCTCACCTCTCATGGTTGTCGCTGCGAGTAGATCCAGCGGAAGCTAGCCTGTGGTCACTAGATCCGGCAGCGGAGAGCTCGTGGCCACCGGATCAGGTGATGGCAACGGCCCTCCCTCAAGCACGACATCACATTGCCATTGAATAAGCGGCAGCCGGATCTGGTGGCTAGGAGCACGAGGCGCGGCGGCGTCTGCACGGAGACGAGCCCAAGCCGGCGAGGAAGGTAGTGGCAGGCTGGTAGTGGAGAAGACAAGGTGAAAGAAGTGGCGAGCTCATCTTTCTCTTCGGCAAGGAGGGCGGCGGTGAGCTCCATGAGGCGATTCTAGAGAGAGGAGAACACAGGTGAGTCGAGCCAAGGCAATGGGAGAAGGTGGTGAGGGGACGCGTCCTGCCTGCATCCACCCCTACACCACACATCCGCTACTGCACCCGTGCCTGCACGAGGCTGGCCAGGTTGTCGAGCGAAGCTCGATCCCTGCGTTCCTCGCAGGCCTGGCTGTGGGGTGATTTTTGCACGAGTGGGGCCTGGCTCGGACGGGTGTGCAGCCAACCAAACAAGCTTTTGCCTGCACACGTGGTGCGAGCCATGTCCCGTATAGGCAACCAAACAACCCCTAAGAGAACAACATAACATGATAGCTACAAACCCTCAACAAAATTTAAATTGCAAGAAAACATAATTTTCTGGCTACTTCGGGGCTTTTCCATTTTCAAACCATGCACATGTAGGAAATGCCACTTCGTCAGCTTGTAGATCACACTTCACTCTACCACCAGTGAAACCACACAGTGGGAACCCCACTGCATAGGACGCGCACGCCACGTGCCCCACATGCACCGGCATGTCCTGGACATGGCTCTAGCGACTGTCCATGCCCTAACTCTCCCCATTTAGCCCAACCTCATGCCCCTGAGAACCCCTCCTCGCCCTAGTCCTGCTCCACGCAGGAGTCGAGACATTTCACCTCGGGAGCTCCTGGAACGATGGCATCTTCCTCGGCGTCGGCAAGCACATAGCCGTCGCGATTCACCTCTGGTGAGCTTCACCGCAAGCTAGCTTTGGGAACATGACCTCCATTCATTGCCTAACCCATCCATGCCCTTTCCTTCCAGTGTCGTGAAAGTCGATCATGTGGCACTACCGTGGTTCATTCTGTTGTCTCCGGCGAGGCACTGCCACCACCCAACCCCATTCCACCTAGACCAGAGGAATCCGGTTGAGCTGCTGCACCAAAAATGATGCCACACCAGCCTGAGCTAGCACCCGACACCGACGAGCCCCAAGCCTTTGGAATTGACTCTTCTTCCCCATGGTCGGCCGATGACCCCCTTTCTTCCTTTAACCACGGTGGGAACCGTATCAATTCCTTGCACATGCAGCCTCTGTAGGGTGCTAACCGCCCGTTCCATGTTGTTTCTTGGCAATGTATTGGTTAGATCTAGCTATCGCCGACTGCCCGGAGCTCTCTGCCACCGCTGGACAAAACCAGCCACCACCGTCCCATCCTAACCTCGTTGGACCTCGCCTCAAGCTCATTGAGCAATTTTAGTAAATTAACCAATTAATTAATACAATTATTGGTACATGGTTATACCATAATGAGGTCTATACATGATTAACCTCTTGATCCTAATGGACTTCCCATACAGAATGAAACATACCTTGCCATCGACTTTCCGGATGATGTCATTCTCCATTTCTCTGTACGGGAATTTGAATAGACAGGAGCTAATCACCTGCAACACATCAAACATAACACATATAGTCAAACCAATTGCATGAACAACATACAACACAAATTTATCTGATCTGTTTTTGCATTTTATCTTTCTCTGATTCTAGGTATGTTATCTTTGTGATTTCAAATTAAGAAACTAACAATCGAACCCTTAACATGTAAATTGCACTTCCAAGTTGTTGTAGTTGCCATTACCAACCACATGCAACTTCGGTTAACAAGTTGTGCAACTTTAGTTATAAATATGTGTAACCATAACTAATGATTTGATTCTATAAATTTATTTCGTTGTTTGTTTATTCAGCACATAAAGGTTCAGTCTATGGTTCAGAAGATGCCATTATCCTACACATCAAGGTGGATGGTTTTTTTTTTTTGGCTTGCCTCTATGCTTCAGTCTAGAACAGGGCTTCTTTTAGGTACTTGTGTAAAATTTTGAAAAGATGAAGAAAGCGTATAGCTGAGAAGCACTGTACTTAACCTAAAGCCACAGGTATAAAGATACACAAACACACATGGCTGACCTCAGTTGATAATTTCTGCTTTCTTAGAAATGCTTTGTTTCCATTTTTTTTTCTAATTCTATCTCATGTAACTGAAATCGATGCTGTCCTACATAACATTATCTTCTATGGAGATTTTTTTTATATGACTGATATGATGAACTAGTTAATTTTTTGTTGTGATTTTCAAAGTCAGAAACTAATAATTCCTCCTTGATGTAAATTGCACTCCTAGGTGAATATAGTTGCCATTTTTAATATTGTGCACCTTCAGATATCAATTTGTGCACCTTCACTTATAAATTTGTGCAATAATTTTTTATTGCTTCTATAATTTTTTTAGACTTGGCATTTGGCAAAGCAGAGATGCTACAGTTCTACACATAAGGTTGGATGTTTTTTCCTAGCTGGTCTAGAAGAGGTGCTTTTTTCCAAGGTAGTTGCACAAAATTTTCTAGCTAACTTATCTGGACTTGCACTTCAATATTTCCATTTTGGTCATAGTGTACTTTCTGGTTTGTTGATTTTTAGTTTTAAGCACAAATTTTCTTTTTGTGCACCTCAACTTAGAAGAGCCTCAAATTTATGAAATATGAACTTAAAATGTTGCATGGATTGATTGTAATGCTCTTATTTTTTAAGACCTTACATCATTACGTGACTTTTAATCATTGTTAATAACTTGCATAAGATTTACATTCGCAATTGCTAATATCCCAGTTGTGCAAGTGGTAGTATAGTTGTGTGCAACTTTTTCTGGATATAGGACGTATGTGCAAGTTTTCAGGTTGTTCAGATTATTTTTGCAATAATATATACTTACTAGCACATTTGGCTGAATTTGAAGTCTGAATTTTTGGTTTAATCACCAATATCCAACTTTGAATTTTGCTTGTTATAGAATATTTTTTGCTTTTCACTGAATTTGATGTATGGAATTGAGGGTTAATCACCAGTATTGGACAAATAGTATGTGCTAGCCGCAAGAATTTATTTTAGCATCTCTATTTAGTAGGCCAATGTTAATTTGGAATTTTTGGGGAATCATACTGTTCAGTATGTAGAATCTCTTTTTGTCTCACCATGGCCTGAATCTTAAATTTTTTTTCAGACAAGAAACTGTATTTTGTTAGACTACTTCATTGCTAGACTACAACTGATACTAATTTGTAGGAATTCATGCATGACCTTTTTTTCTGTTGTCTAATGTTCATTTTCAGTCATTTTTTTGTCATATCTTTTGCAGTATATTTGAGTTGTCCTTTTCAATTTTGTTAGACCTCCATAGCTAGATAAAGCAATCTTTTTTTGAATATCATGTCTCTAATTTACTTCTCTATTTTTTTTGAAACTTTTGTCAAATATAAGTGACTCATAAGTGTATTTTTTTAGCTTTTAGTAGTTCGTTTTTGCTGGTGCTCTATGAACTGTTCTGCATGCCTCTTGAATGATCAAAAGCGCCCCCTGTTTGTTATTACCTCCTTATTAGGTAGTTTTTACATAGGTTTAGTGCCCTATTGCCTGCCCTGGCAGGTAGACAGGTAGATGTAGTTCTCTGAAATTATGCATCTACTAATATACATTCAGACTATCTATTGTTCATGGACCATCTCTGTACTATGTTGTGAACTCTAGTAATACTTTCCTGCAATATTTTTCTACTAAGATTCGCATTATTTTCAATGCAGGCAGTGCTAGTATGTAAAGAAAACTAGTTTCTGCAGCAGCAACTTATGAGAAGGAATTAGTGGCAGAAAGAGCCCGTCAAGCTAAAACAAACAAGTCCAGAAGGTGACAAGGAGCTAAAGTCTAGGAAAAATTCTGAAAGTTTTGTAAAAGTGGCACAAGTTGTGGCACTTGAAGGATTGTGTTTGCTGTTTGATATGCTCTCAGTTGTCAAGGTTGAGATGTAGGGCTGTAGGTTGTAAGTTGTTGGTTTTTTACTGTTACTAATTTATTTTTTTAATTTACAAAACTAATTTTTGATTTGGTTATTTTGCAGAAATAGCCTCTTGCCGCCGTGGGCCACGGTGGTATTTAAAAACCGCCGTGGCCTAGGGCGGAGAATGGCCTCCCCGTCAGGCTCGGCTAACGGCGGCCCCCCACCGTTAGCCAGGGGGGCCACGTGGCGTTGCCGCCCTCGGGGACGGTGGCGAATGCCCGGCCCCCTAGAGGCATTCGCCGCCGTCCCCCAGGGCAGTTTTTAGCCCAATCGCCACCCTGGGGGACGGCGGTTTTTAGCCCTCCCCTATATAATCCCTTCACACACTCGCTGGCGCGTCATTTCCCCCTTCCGCCTCCAGCGTTTGTCCAATAGAGCTGAGGCAAAGGAGGAGCAGTATAGCGGCGAAGCCCTCACGGATTTTTGAGCCGAATCTAGGTATTTTTTTGCTCTCTCGCTGTTATGTAGTCAATTTTTTAGACAAGTGTTAATTAGTACTAGACGCGTAGTATAATACCCGACGTATTATGAAAATATTAACGGTTTGGCATAACCATCGTTAGTGTTAAATTTATTTGACCATACTAGAAGAACATAGCGGACATATAGTAAATTGTAGATATTTTAGAAATAAATATGCTTCGCCATGGCCATCGTTGGTATACGTCATTTCGACACTTTAGATAAACCTAGCGTATAACTTTATTTGCGCTGCTGGGTTAGTTTGTAAAATGTAGAAACGGTAATGGTTTGACTCATATCTATAGCCTTTTTATGGAACGAATATTGATTAGTACAGATTAATAACTGTAGTGAAAATCTTTTTTGTCAACAGAAATGGCAAATAGAGTTGTATTCGCGATATATCACGGTGAAGGAAATGTTAGAGAAGGACCATATGGGGTAGATTTATCGGAGTTCAACGTAGCACAAAAGGGAATTATAGCTCCAGCTAAGAGAAGTTTTCCTGAAGTTTACAATTGGTTAATGAGGGGATTCGGAGTAGATCCTGAAGTAAATGCAATTATGGTGTACGCACTAGTTAGCTGGGCTGTGGAAGGTTTTTGGTGGGAATTGATGCCAATAGATTCGACGGCCAGCTAGGTATTTTTTGTGGAGAGTGCACTGCAGCGAGGATGGGCACCGAGCATCCTAGTGGTAGTGCATGACAGGGTCAGTATTGATCAGGCTGGTCCAAGTACAGCGGAAGGGCCGGATGAAACAGGGGAGCAAAATGAGGTAGAAGACGAGGGTGCCGAGAGGAAGAAGGCCAAGAAGACATGGGACCGGGGGGGTTTGCAGATGAAGGGGAGAGACACCCAGGTCTAGTACAGGAGATGGAAATTGAAGACTCAGAACCTGAGCATATGGAGGATGATGATTCTTCGGAGGACGATGTATACCCGGCAGAATGGGACAACGAGGACTTCTCCGGACTTGTTGTCTCAGAGGGGCACACCGTGGCATGGGAGTATCGGCAGAATGAAGTGGTGCAAGGCGCTAGATACGCCGAAAAAGCACAATTGACAGAGGCTGTGAAGATGTGGGCTGTGTCACTTGGGAGGGAGTTCTAGGTATCAAAGTCCACCAGATCAGTGTACGAAGTGAAATGTGCAAGTTCAAGCGATGGATGTCCATGGAGGATGTACGCATCCAGGAAGAAATATGACGACTGTTGGTCCGTGTCAATCGTGACGGAGCACAACTGCCATCTTCCGGGTGTTCAGAAGTACCATAGGAACATATCATCTGTATTCATCGCTTCAGAGCTGTATTATGCTGTTGTGGAGAACCTCCGGTTCGAGCCCAAGTCAATTATCAGGCGCATCGAGGAGAAGTACAAGTCCACCATTACATATGCCAAGGCATGGAGGGCCAAACAGAAGATAATTAAAAGGAGATTCGGCAGTTTTGAAGCTTCGTACAATAATTTGCCTCGTCTACTGGAAACCATCTGTGCGAGGAATCCTGGCAGCTACTCCGAAATCAAAAGTTTCCCATCGTTACCAAATCCTGGGCAGAACATCCTTCAGCGGGCCTTCCTCTCTCTGCAGGCGTGCATGTTTGCATTTCTTCATTGCAGGCCCATTCTCTGCATCGACGGCATGTTCCTAACTGGAAAATACAGAGGCCAAATATTGACGGCAATCGGAGTAGACGGGAACAACCAAGTGTTGCCCGTGGCCTTTGCCTTCGTCGAGAGCGAGAACACAGAGAGTTGGTACTGGTTTCTGAAGCTGGTTAAGGAAAAGGTGGTGGGGATGAGGCCAGATGTATGTCTCATACATGACCGTTATCTAGGGATGCTGCGTGCAATTGAGGAGCTGCGAAACAGATGCGCAAATAAGGGATACCCTCTGGTGTGGGAAGATGTAAAGAGCAGATGGTGCATGCGTCACATGGCGCAAACTTTTATAAGCAGTTCAGAAACAAGGAGCTGATGGCCATGTTCAAACGTTTGTGCGCCCAGAATCAATAGAAGAAGTTCAATGAGCTGTGGAGGAGACTTCATGAGCTGACAGCCAAACATAGAGCCGAGAGTTCTGTAAGACCCACAACTAGAGGTGTTGACGGCCCTGAAGCTCTAGGTGCACTTCCCACCGATGACGGTACATTCAGAAGGAGGCCCGGTTCCTCGGTTAGCAGATTTTCGCAGTGGATCGAGCACGAACTGAAGGAGAAATGGGCATTGCTGTACGATGAAGGTGGAGCAAGGTATGGCATAATGACCATGAACCTTGCAGAGGTCTACAACTGGGTCATGCGTGGTGTGAGACAACTCCCCCTTGTTGCCATCGTGGAGTTCATCCTACATGGAACACAGACGTACTTCCACGACAGGTGCAGACAGAATGGCCCATCTATGGCTGATGGAAACCTTTGGTTCGGCACAAAAATGATAGAGTACCTTGAGGAGAAATGCAAGAAGGCAAGAAAGCACCGAGTCTGAGTGCAGGGCACACGAGAGCATAGATTTGAGATATTGTGTGCCGACAGGTCCAGGCGTGGCATATTCGCAAGGAAACCTCGGCAAGAGTGTGTCCTAAAGGAAGATGGGACATGCAAGTGCTCCTGTCGGAAACCAAGCTTGTACCACAAGCCCTGTTCTCATGTCATTGCCGCTTGCGGGGAGTGCGGCATTGATGAACGCCAATATGTGTCTCCGTACTTTAAAAAGGAAGCAATCATGCATACATGGAGTACCGAGATTTTTGGTTTCAGCATCGTCGGCACTTTCACTGAAGACACAAGCCCAGTTTATTTCATCCCTGACCCGACGAAGGCAAGGAACAAGGCAAGCCGCCGTCGGACACGGAGGATTCGCAATGATATGGATGAATCCGAGGCCGGCCTTAGCGCTCAACGTTGTAGTAGGTGTGGAGAGGATGGACATACCTACAAGAAGTGCACGAAAGACGCCGAGGCCCCAAGTGCAGCGGAAGTTCCTATGGAAGGATCAGGCGCCGACGGAAGGCGGCCAACTGGGGAAGGCACCACTGATAGGCAGTGTCATCGCAGGCGTCCTCGTGCACCTTCGGGTTATGTTGTGTAGTATAGCCGCTGGTTGCTGATGTAATGTCCCTGTAATGTGTACCAATATGCATGTATTGCTATCTGATTTTCGTTTTAGTGTGGGCCTTTTAAAGGTACTTTGCTGTCTGTTAATTTTCTGACTGTAATGCACTATGTTTAATTGAGCTAATCCGTTCCGCTTCTTTTTCCTTGCAGGTATGGACTACCAGACACCTAAGCTGCTGGATCACGCCACCGATCAGTCCCATCAGTTGTTTCTCTCGGCGGTGCAGAACCTCGAGCTCGGTACCTTACGTCCTCGACCTTCTAGGCAACTCCTTCCCGTGGACGACAGGTTCATGACTAGGTACGTACGAACGTTGTACTGTGAAGCTGTATATGTCAACTTACTAACTTGCTTTGTTTTGATTGTCAGGTTGCGGGAGGCAGGCCTTCTGCCGCTGTGTAGGCTGGTAGCAGCCGCAGCGGACCCGACTGACCCGGCGAAGAAGTGGGGTATCGACCGGTCGCTGATCACAGCTCTTGTGGACCGGTGGAGACCGGAGACGCACACCTTCCACCTGCTATGCGGTGAGATGGCCCCCACGCTGCAGGACGTCAGCCTCCTCCTTGGGCTGCCTCTAGTCGGTGATGCGGTGGGCCCAGTTGACGGGCTCCAGGTGTGGCGAGACGACATCCTGCAGCGGTTCGCCCCGGTTCACCATGCTCCAGGGCTTCCCCTCATTGGCGAGATCTCCCCGTACATGCATGCAGGCCCCCCTCAGGCTTGGGTACTGAGCTACACGGTAAGAATGCTTTCTTGTTGTTTTATGTTCATCCTTCAGTCCGTACTAGAATTACAGTGTCAACTTCTTTATATGTTACTGCAGTCTGATCAGCTAGACCCGGAGGCCGACGCGTACTCACTGCAGAGGAGCCTAGAGGCGTACCTGTTGTGGCTGTTCGGGTGGGTGATATTCACCAACTCGCACGGCCACGCAGTCGACAAAGGCTTGATCCCTTACGCGAGGGAGATAGCTGACGCCGAGGACGGTGCTGTTCCCCAGTACAATTGGGGATCGGCAGTCCTTGCCACCACGTACAGGGGTCTGTGCGACGGCTGCAGGAAGACCAACCTAGAAGCGGTCTTTACGGGTTGTCCACTCCTCCTACAGCTCTGGGCGGCAGAGCGGTTTGCGATCGGCCGCCCCGTGGTGGACCACAGTCCGTACGAGTCGACCCTGTACGTGGATGTCCCACCGGAGGACTATCTGACGATGGGGACGGTGTGGTGTCGTCGTGAGGTATGTTTGGTGTTAGAACCGTCTTGGTTTTTTATGTTACTTGGACTAACGAGAACTCTTTTCTTGTTTGTAGCGTCGGTACGCTCACTTGCAGGTGCAGAAGTCGTATCCAGACTTCGTCATCGAGTTCGACAGGATCACAGACGACGACGTTGTCTGGGAGCCGTACAGCGCCGAGGCGGTGAACGCACGTGCGCCGCGTGGGCTGTCGTCCCTCTGCAACACGGACCAGGTGTACTGGCTGACGATGACGCCAATGCTGTTCGACATTTCTGTCGAGCCGCACTGCCCGCAGCGTGTGATGCGGCAGTTCGGTATGCGACAGACCTTCGGCCATCCACAATGCCCGGGCGTACCGCAACACGTTCACAGGTATATGTGGAAATGAATATTCCGTATTGTTATGCATTGTGTCACCAGTTGTGCTCTGTAGGTTAAATCGGTGTGGCCAGGCCGCTGGTAAGTTGTGGAGACCCACCGTCATCGAGTACATCAACGACTGGCTCATAGCCACGGAGGACGTCATCACGGAGATGCACCCTTACACAGCCGCCAGGTACAAGCAGTACCTTTCCTGGTACCAGCCCCGTACCAGACTACGGGTGACGTTCCCTCCCGAGGCTCCACTGGCGCACGTTGCGGGGGTGCGAGACGCATACCCAACACACCGCGACCAGGACTACTTCCGCGCGGTGAGTCAATGGTTTTCATACTATTTTCAACGGTAGTTACCACGCGCAACTAACCACGCATGTCCTGCTGAACAGGCGGACGATGCTAGGCAGGTCCACACGGAGCTCGGCCTACTGTGGCAGTGCCTCGAGGCTGGCATCCCTCTCACGCAGCAGGAGCAGACGATCACGTTCGGCCGGATGTGCAACACGATGTGCTCGGTCGTGCGTGCTCTGACTTGTCGCCGTTCCGATGTAGCCCCACCGATGCAGATACATATGCAAGGTCCCCATGGTGAAGGGACATCGGTAGGAGCGGCGGGTTCTGTAGGGGCCAGTACGTCGTGGGGAGCAGGTCCTTCTGGTACCGCCGGAGGATCGAGGTCGGCAGGCTCCATGACCGGGCGAGGATTGTCAGGTACATCAGGTTTGAACCTATTCTCCATAACTAACTGCACTTTTTATTTGGCTGACGCGAACTTTTCTTTACCAGACCCACGCGGCGGATATCACCACCACCTGGGGGACACTGGGCGGGGATCTGCCCCGAGCACCTCTGCTTGGATCTCTACCGAGGACGACCTCCTTCCGGAGCAGGACGTGATCGGGTCGTCACAGCTCGGAGGTGCACCGCACACACAGCCACACGATGCCAGTGCTTCCCCTGCTGCTCAGGCGGTCCGAGCCACCCGTGGGGTACCGACGGACCGCCTGACGTACTCGCGCGGGCACGTGCGAGCGCAACCTAGGAGGACGAGGAGGCATATGACCTAGGGGCTATTGTTGTATTTATTTATTTATTTATAGGTCTCGCATAACTTGTTTAAATTTTTCATGTCCATTTCACCCCCTCTAGGCTCGATCCCACCCTTCAGATCTGACCTTTCACAAATATTTACAACGGTACTCCGTCCTATCTGTACCATTTTAAAAGGAGAAACCACTTTCGGCGCATACCATGCGCGAGTACAGACCACCTTTACTTGCATAATATAGGCCGCGTGTGCGCCACATTGCGACAAGCGACCTTTCGGCGCGTCGCTTTAGTCATGCGTCGTCATGGGCATTTTGAATACATGGTCGGCCACTTCAACCGCTTTTTGCATATGTATGTCCCTTATATTTTAACCTGTACGTCTCATAGGGAAATAGACGCACAACAACCTATATAAAAGCACCATCATAGTAGCAGAGGGCCTTCGGGCAAACTTCGCACCGTTTATGAACTACGGCCACTACCTGCCTCACTAGTTTTCTTTTCTTCTTGTAGTAGCATCGAACAATGTCTTCTACACCTCTTTTCGTGGAGGATTGCAATTGGTGATATTTAGGTTTCGCTTTGGTACTGCCACCTTGGGCTGAACGCTCGATATGCCTTTGTGGTGACCGTTGCCGGCTACGCGTATCTCATCAGGAGGAGACTTACGGCTGGAGATACTTCTAGTGCGTGCACCAGAGTCCCCAGGTACGTGTTTCAGTCAAGTCTTTGTCATATTCGTTTTTACGCCCACAACTCTTATACCAGGATATTTACCTTAACAGACCGAGGGAAGATATTGCGGCTTCATCGAGTGGATTGACAACGGCAACCCGGAATATGACTACCTCCCGTTAGACGAAAGCATGGCGCAATACATGGCCAGGAGGGCGAAGCACGAACAACGTCTAGAGCTAGAAGGGGCAGACTGGAGAAATCGACCTCTCGGACTACCGCGATGGGAGGACCGTCCAACGTGCGCTTGTGGTGATCGTTGCCAGGTCGTCAGGTCGAGAAGGCCAGGAACTCTGCGACGCAGAAGCTTTGTTTGTCCGAACATTCTTGACAACGATATCGATGTAAGTTCAAGCCGCACCTTACTTCCTGCAGATAGTTTACCTTCGCCAAACGTGACGAATTTACTAATCAAACTCGTCCCACAGGATCCTCCAAGGAGGTGTCAATTCAGACAATGGATTGACAATTTCACGCCGTCATATCTATCACGGCACTGGAACATGCAACCAGAATCACCAGCTGACTACAGCCTGTCTAGATCGTACCATGAACGAATCGCCCGCTTTTCTAGGAACCGGTGACTAGAACGAGCGGATACATTGTACTGCTAACAATGTAGTATCCCTTGTTGTATTTCGTACTATGGGTGTCGCATTCATCATACCGCAATGCGAACGGCTCGCATCTAGCTAATATCACTATGATATTGTACGTGCACTGCGTTAAGTATCGACCAAGTGGATGACGAATAATACAATATATCGTCTTCCAATGTCGAATTAAAAATCATTCAGTACGTACATTTTTGGGGTTAAAAATTAGCAACAAAATTTTCAAATTTGGTAATTTGCAAATGGCTCCAGGGGGCCAAGGCCTGGGCTGGGCAATGGTCCGATCGGGAGGGGGCAATGGTCCAATCAGGGGTATTCAGACGGTCCGATCCCTAGACGGACGGTCCGATCTAGGGCAACGGTCAGTCCGATCAACGGTCCAATCCGGGGGCAACGGTCCGATCGTGTGCATTCCGATGGCCCAATCCCTGGGCGGATGGTTTGATCTTGGGCAATGGTCAGTCCGATCAACGGTCCGATTCGAGGGGCAACGGTCCGATCGGACGATTCGGACCGTCCGATATCTAAGCGGACGGTCCAATCCAACGGGCAACGGTCCTATCCGGGGATTCGGACGGTCCGTTCGCTATGCATACGCCGCCGTCCCCCAGGGCGGCAACGCCCCGTTGCCCCCCCCCCCCCCCCCCCGGCTAACGGCGGCCTGCGCCGTGAGCCCTGCCGACGGGGAGGCCATTCGCCGCCCTAGGCCACGGCGGTTTTTAAATACCGCCGTGGCCCACGGCGGCAAGAGGCTATTTCTGCAAAATAACCAAATCAAAAATTAGTTTTGTAAATTAAAAAAATTAAATTAGTAACAGTAAAAAACCGTAAGTTGTTAGTATGTTTTTTGGTGCACTTCTGCACATTTTCTTCAGCCCACAGAGAAAAATATGCCCCACACGAATCCCAAAATACACATCCAAAGGGGGCACAAAAACAAACTCAATCAGCCTGATAGATTAAACAAAATTTCAGCCCACACGAGACATGCAGCCCACAAAATAGACCAAAAACACACATGCATGTGTTGCGTCCAAAGGGAAACATATAAACCAGGCAAAAATAATAGGCGCAAACCCGTTAACACAGCCTTTCACGACAGATTAGGTTGATCAGTGGTCCACAGGCCGATAATACAAACCGAACCAAAAATAATGGCCCAAACACGTTAACACAGCCTTTCACTGCCCGTTAGGTGGATCAATGGTCCATGGGCCAATAAAGATGAATCAGTGATCATAGCCTTTGGATTCAGATCTGACGACCCATAAAATCGACTGATGGATTTTTTTTCAGGCAACTGAACAGTAGGTGGTCCCTATATTACCACTGGCCCACAACATGTGCACCCACATAAGCTAGTGATTGCAATATAACCGCCTTTATTACCACCTAGTCATTGAGTGGCATTTGGTAATAGCCCATTAGGCATGATAAAAACCATAAGGCCATGCACAAGCCTCCACATCAGCCTCGAGCCAGCATGGAGGAGAAAAGGAAAAATGGTAGTGGCTTGAACTGTGTCAAAGTGACCTGCAAAAGCTCCGGTGGCTTCGAGTGAAGAAGGTGGTCTAGAAGGTGATTCTGTGGTACAAAAGGAAAAGAGAAGCAGATCTGCCGCTGAGGAGGACTTGGTCGTGGTCGTCAGCGCTCCCCGTCACGAAGGAGGACTCCAACCAAGGTCGTCGCCGCTCCTCGCCATCGCAAATCCAGCGAGCTCAAAGCCAGATCCCTCTTGAGGCCAGATCCAAACATGAAGGAGAGCTCACCGTCCTCGCCATGGTAACCGCGGCGCCTCAACCGTTACCGGATCTGAAGCTTAAGGCTGCCAGCAGGCGAGAAGTTGAGCTCGTCGGCACGAGCCGTGATGTCATCAGCTGGAGAGGGGAGAGACGGCGGCGATGGCCAGAGAGGGGAATGACAGCGATGGCCAGAGATGGGAACGACGGCCAAAGAGGAGACTACTCGTCGGTGGGATGGAGAAAGTGAGAGAGAGGTGACAGATAAGGTAATATATAGGTCAAGGGTAAAATTGTGATGGTTTTTTGTTATGTAGGGTTATCTATGTAAAATTTAGTGAAATAACAAATTATGAAAAAATAAGGTCTCAAATAAAAAATATATGGGCTGAAATGCAAAATTTTTGTTGGTCACATTAAAGAGTATCTTGCATTGGGAGAGAAGTAGCTTCAAAGGTGGCTCAATCTCCATGGCACTTGAGACCACCACTAAAAGTGGCCTCCATCGCTCATGCACAAGAATCCTAAGTTTTAGGGTCTAAGGCCACTAGACAGACACAAAGGTACCTCGAACGGTCTACAATATGATCATCAATCCATAGGATGTCCTAATCCATTTATCTTTACTATTATAAAAATAAATAGTGTTTCTGCCAAAATTTTTGTCCATCGCTGACGTCATCGTGTCATACTAGCGTCATGCTAATGTCACCCAAAATTTCCACCGTCACTTGTCTGTCGCTAGTAGCTTCGTCCGTGGAGGGCACGCGTCCAAGTTACCGATTCCAACTCTCTTCCCCTGAACTAACTGACTTCGACTCTTTCTTCCCCGATGCACTGCTCAACATCCAATCACAGCACGAGCTCTAGATCACTACTCAATCCCCTCTCCTGCCACCTTCCCACTCCCTCCTCCTTGTCATGCCCAGAAATTCAAAACCAAAATTCTAAATATTTTGTGTATTAAATCCCTGTCCAAGAAAGCAAGGTACACAATTCCAAGTGGCCATACAGACTACATCTTAATAACAGAATAAAATTATCTTACATCAAGTCAGCGGAAAAAGGAAATAAAAGTATAAACAACTAAGCCGCGTAGAGGCTTCCACTCCATAGGCAGCTTGATGGCGAACCAAGCCTACTCCTCCTGGCGATCATCATCATAGTAGAGCTCCATCTCTGAGAGGGGGGAAGGGAGCAAGATTGAGTACCACCCACAATACTCAACAAGTCACACCCGCAAATATGCACAATGCACGGAAGACAAAGAAAGGCTTTGGGTTCATTTGCATAAAGCAGTTGCAAACAGTAGTAGTTGAGAAACAGGTAAAATGATTGTTTAATTAAACAATATTAAATTATCACTGATCAATGCTACACCACGTTGATCAAGCCCAAACCATCCATCCTACCTCTGCATAATATTTTAAGTTAAATTATTAGGGTGAGACTAATCACGGTGAGTCTTGACCAAACGCCCATAACCGTGGCCACAGCTATTCGAATAGATTTTAACTCTGGCTAGAGGTGTACAACTGTACCCACAAGACACAGCCCCACACACGTTCTTGTGTGCCGGTGTGCCACCACGGCATCCCGTGAGAGGCTATGACAGGACTGTTTACGTAACTCCTCCCCAACTATCCACACCACACTGAGATTGCACCTACCAATAAGGTACACCATGTCGGCCAGGCTACCCCCCTTGCGCCACCATGGATCCAAAAGCCGATCAACCCGACCCTGACCCAACCCAACTCCATCACGCCCATCCTCACCAATAGTGCCTAGGAGAGGGAGAAGCTACGCTACGAGCCCAGCCGTTGCCCACGTTGGCCTGTGGTATGTACGGAAAACTGCTCAAGGGGTTCCCGTGAACCAGTCCTTAACTACCATGGGTTTGACTAGCAAAACCAAGCACCCACAGCCCACCATTAAGGTCATATTTTAGTTATATAATTGTCCATAAAACATGGTAATCAAAATATATACATAAGTTATGTACCGTACCACATGAAATAATAAAACATGCATGTTTATTTAAGAAAACAAACATTTTGCATAAATTAGGTATAAAATGATCAAGAATAATGATGTAACTTGATTTGCTCCGACTCAGCAACCTCTGCAACAATTTCAAAGTAAACCGGTGGCTCGGAAACGTCGGTTTCTAATGACATTCAATGCATAAACAATAAAAACAGTGCATGAGAGCACTGAAACAGGATCTAAAACTATTTTTAATGCATTCTTGGCATTTTTTATGCATTTAATGAAATTTTAATGGGATTAATCGGAGCTCGTATGAATTAGTTATGAATTTTCAAAGTTTTTGTGTGTTTTTACTATACATAAACAAAACCTTTTTGAATTATTGTGCATTAAACCGGTTTATAGCGTCAGCGGACCGGGGGACCAGCGCTGACAGGCAGGCCTATGGGTCAGTGACACCCGAGAGAGCGGCTCACGGTGGACCACGTCCACCGTGGCCAGGAGCGACCGCACCACATGTGGCAGCCACGACAAACAGAGGAGCCGACACGGCACCAAGGTGGCGCCCACGTGGCATGGCATGGGCGCCCACGGCGAGCGCCATGCGGCCAGCCCTAATCTACCTCGAGGTAGATCAAATGGCCAGGAACAAAGGGGCTTGGCCTCCACCGGCGTGGCCGAGCCACAGTGGGGCACGCAGCCCAATGGTCGCTGCTGGCTACCATCCGGCACGGCGGAGGAGGAGGGGGTTTGATTGGGGGGCCTCATTGAGTACTCGCGGTGATCGAACGGTGGCAAACAATAGTGAGAAGTGGTGAATGGCGGCGATGAGGTTCAGGAAGACGGCGACAAGGGTGTTCCAACGGCATCCGACTATGACAGAGGGGCGAACATCAACAAGGAGGTCCTGGCGGAGGTATAGAAAGGGATTAGGGCTGAAGAGACCGAGCGGGTTGGCGGTATTGCATAACTGAAGTGGTTTGGCGGCGGAACAGTGTCACACGGCAGAACGGGGCAGACGAGGGCTGGACAGGGTTTGCCCAAGGTGCGGCGAAGCTAGCGGATGCGAGAGCGGTGGCCGGCGGCGGCTATAGCGGCGACGGTGCTCGGCTGGAGGCAGAGAAGCTTGGCGGCACTATTGGATTACAACACGGAGGAGGCTAGAGGGCACGGGAAGCTCGGGATGCTGAGGGGAAAGAGAGAGAGGATCTCGGGGGCTGAATTTATAGCCTCGATAGGGGAGATCATGGCCGAGGTGGTCTGGATTTCTCCAAGAGATAGCAGAGGTCGGCGGCGGCGACGTGGGTGCGGCCATGTGTGGTTTGCGTGGCTTAGTGGGGGAAATGGTGTGGGGGACGTGGGGGGACCGAGTCCATCGAGTTTGAATGGAGGGCGGACAAGCCATGCACGGCAATGGGGTGAAGATCCGACGGGGCGCACGGCCGATTCCCTCCAGCCGAATCGGTTGGAGGTTAGGGATGAAGCTGACATATGGGGCCCCGGTCCCACATGTCAACAGGATGGAGAGAGGGGAGACCACGCTGGTGTGACTGGGACGTGGAGCAGGCCATGCACAGGAGAGGAGCAGGAGTGGGCTGACGGCTCGGGAAAGAAAAAGGGAAAGAAAAAGAAAAGAAAAAGGGAAAAAGAATTCCCAAGGAATTCCAGAAGGATTTTAATTCTGATAATGTGTTTTAATTTATTAAAAATACTTCCAGTGCTCTAAAAATTACAATAAAAATCATGTTAGTGTATTTTGTCAAGGGGAATACAAGAAAAATATTCCTAGCCATGATGAATTATTATTTAATGTTTTCACATTTAATTATTCTCTCATGCCTTAATAAATATTTTCTTTGGGCAATTTCTTTTATATATTTTTGTGTGGCTCTATTAAGGGGAAAACTCAGGGTGCGACAAACCTACCCCCCTTAAACATAATCTCGTCCTCGAGATTTGGAAGAGCTGGCGAAGAGGTGCAGATGGGCGGACTTCAATTCATCCTCTCGTTCTCAAGTGGCCTCTTCCTCTGAATGGTGGCTCCACTGCACCTTACAGAATCTGATCATGCTGCTCAGGGTATTCCTTTCGCTGATCTCCTGAATTCGGATCAGTCTCTCCATGTAAGTGAGGTCTTCCTGGATTTCGATCTGGTCTAGATTGGCTTGTTCCACTGGTACCCTCAGACATTTCTTCAATTGCAAGATATGGAACACATCATGGATGCGTGCCATTGAAGCTGGGAGATCCAATTGATTCGTGACTTCATCTTTGCGAGCTTGGACTTGGTAAGGTCCCATGAACCCCGGTGCTAATTTCCCTTTTGTTTCGAACCAGTGTACACCTCGGAGTGGAGTAACACGAAGGTACACATAGTCCCCTTCCTAAGCTTAGATCTCTGCGGTGGTTGTCAGCATAGCTCTTCTGTCTAGCATAGCTCTTGTGTCTTCACCCTTTCTCGAATGATAGCCACCTTCTCTTCGGCTTCTTTGAGAGCATCAGTTCCGAATACCTGATGCTCACCACTCTGATCCTAGAAAAGAGGGGTACGACACTTCCTACCATACAATGCTTCGAACTGTGCCATCTGCAAGCTGGCCTAGTAGCTGTTGTTGTACGAAAACTCGGCATATTGCAGAAGAGCTATCCTGGTTGACTCTCTCAGTCTGCCCATCTGTTTGCAGATAGTAAGCCGTGCTGAAGTTCAGATGAGTTGCTAGTTTTGCCTGTTGCTTCTGCCAGAATTTGGAAGTGAACCGGCTTCCATGATCAGATACAATTCTTTTGGGTACCCCGTGTAGGCACATTATATGGGCCATGTAGAGTTCTACTAGTCTCTTGCCCGAGTAGGTAGTGTGCACAGGGATGAAATGAGCAACCTTGGTGAGTCAGTCAATGATCACCCAAATCGAATCATATCCTAAGGAGGTTCAGGGCAAACCGGTGATGAAGTCCATCCTGATTTCTTCCCATTTCCACTCTAGGACCCTTAATGGTTGTAACAACCCTGCTGGTCTCTTGTGTTCCACTTTGACATGTTGATATACATCACAGTGGGCCACGAATTCTGCTATTTCTCTCCTCATGCTGGCCCACTAAAACTTCATCTTGAGGTCTTGGTACATTTTGGTACTACCGGGGTGAATTGAGTACTACATCTCATGAGCCTCCCGAAGTATCAGATCCTTGAGCTCTTTGTTTTCCGGAATGCATAACTATTCTCCCATCCAGACCGTTCAGTGTTCATCTTCTGTGAAACCCAAGGCCTTTCCAATCCTCACGTTCTTCTTGAGCTCCTTAATCTCTAGGTCGTTTGCTTGTGCCTCACAAACTTGATTGAAGAGTGTGGGCTGGGCCTCTAGGGCTGCCACGAATCCAGGGGTGACAATGCCCAAATTCAAAGCATTCGAAGTCCTGCTGAACTTCCTTGCACATCGTCTCTACCCAAGCAGTGTTACAATAGCTCTTCCTGCTCAGAGCATCTGCTATCACATTGGCCTTGCTAGGGTGGTAGTGTATTCCCACATCATAGTCCTTAATTAATTCCAACCACCTTCTTTAACGGAGGTTCAGGTCTGGCTAGGTAAAGATGTACTTCAGATTCTTATGGTCCGTGTAGATTTCACTGTGGTTACCGATGAGGTAATGCCACCAAATCTTCAAAGCGTGAACCACTGCTACCAATTCTAGGTCATGTGTTAGGTAATTGCCCTCATGAGGGTGCAACTGGCTGGACGCGTAGGCAACTACTCTTACCATCTTCATCAACAAACATCCAAGCCCTTGGCGAGATGCATCGCAATACACCTGAAAATCCTTCCTTGGGTCTAGCAAGATCAAGACTGGTGCAGACACTAAACTCTTTTTGAGTTCCTCAAAGCTACGGTTGCATTTAGTTGTCCAGACAAATTTTATCTTTCTTCAGCAGTTGTGTCATAGGCCTCGCAATTTTTGAGAAATTCTCGATGAATCAGTGGTAATAACCCATGAGTCCAAGGAAACTCCGCACTTGTGTCACTATCTTTGGTGGTTTCCAGTTGGTAACTGATTCGACATTTATTGGGTCCATAGCCACTCCTTAGGCGGTGATGATGTGCCCGAGGAACTGCACCTCGTTCAACTAGAAGTCACATTTGCTAAATTTGGCATACAACTAGTGCTCTCGTAACTTCTCAAGAACTACCCAGAGGTACTGTTCGTGCTCTTCGGCTGATTTTGAGTAGATAAGAATGTCATCAATGAAAACCACCATAAATTTATCCAGAAACTCCAACACCTTGTTCATCATGTTCATGAAGAAAGCTGGTGCGTTTGTTAGTCCGAAGGACCTAATGATGCACTCGTACAACCCGTACCAAGTGGTGAAGGCAGTCTTCGGAATATCCTCTTCTTGGATTCTCAGTTGATGATATCCTGATCACAAGTCTATTTTGGAGAAGATGGTGGCTCCTTCCAACTGGTCGAAGAGGTCATCAATACTTGGCAACGGGTATTTGTTCTTGATTGTGATGTCGTTTAGTGCACGGTAGTCCACGCACATCCATTTTGTTTTGTCTTTCTTTTCCACAAATATGACCAGGGCACCCCAAGGTGACATGCTCGGTCGGATGTAGCCTTTCTGTAGTAGATCATCAACTTGCTTCTGGACTTTTGCCATCTTGTTTGGTGCCATTTTATAGGGCCTCTTGTATATTGGGGCCATCCCTGGTGCTAGGTCGATTTTGAACTCGATCTCTCTTTTTGGTGGCATCCCTTGTAGATCTTCCAGGAAAACATCTGGGTACTCCCTTACTATCAGAATATCCTCCACTTTTCGGTCCGGTTTCCTTCCACTTTCAGGCTATTCTTGGCTGCAACTTGATTCAAGCTTCCCTCCTGACTCCGTGGCATCGGTGACTTAAAGGTAACCACTTCTCCACCCGGGCTGGTCACCGTGACCGTGCGGTCGGCACAGTTGATCACTCCCTTGTGCCAGGTTAACCAATCCATTTCCAAGATGACATCTAGATCTTTGGATTCAAGGAGGATAAGATTGGCTAGAAAAGGTGACCCTTGGATTTCTATGTTTACTAAGGGGCTATAGTGAGCCGTGCTCATGTGGTTTCCAAGGGTGTGAACCCACATGGGGATCTTAAGTTCAACTACCTTTATCCCATGTGTCCCCACAAAATTTCTTTGATATGAATGAATGTGTTGCACCGGAATCAAAAAGTACTGTTCAGGGGTTGAGTTCACGAGAAACGTACCCAGTACCACCTCTGGTGCAGCCTATGCTACCTCTGCCGAAACATGGTTGACACACCCCCTTGATCACGGGCTGGTTGGCATTGGGGTTCTAGGAAGCTGCAAGCCTGGGACCCATGCGCTTCGGCTTTGGGCACTAGTCAGCGAAGTGGCCCGGCCCCATCGGGGTTGTCCCTGCTGAGCTGGTGCCATTGGCGGGCGCGGAGCGTGGTGACGGTTGTGCTACCCGCTATTACTTCTGCTGCCCCCGAACTACCCAGGGTGGAATGGACATTGCTGCCAAACAATCATGGTGGAAGGTCTACCCTGATACCCTAGCATCATCCTCGGCCTTTGGTGCTGCCCCTAGTTGGCTCTGAATTGGGCCACCTTTCTCTTGCGATCCATCTTGTTGCGCTGGTCCTCCTGACAGATAGCCTTGTCCACTAGTTTCTCGAAGTCAGGGTAATCACTGGAGAGGAGTTGGTTGGTCAACTCGTCGTCCGGCCCCTCTAGGAATTTCTCCTCACATCCTCCGGCGCGTAGCACACCAGGCCATTGAAGCCATGGAGGTACTCTGTGACCATCTTGTTCCCCTGCACCAGTCCTCGGAATTCCCTCTTTTTCTATGCCACAATACCTACCGGAATTTAGGATTTCTGGAAATTGTGGCAGAATTCTGCCCATGTGACATCGGTCTTGGCGGTGCGGGCCACGAGGAAATTATCCCACCATGCAGAGGTAGGGCCCTGTAGCTGGTGCGTGGCGAAGGCTACCTTCTCCTAGTCATTGCATTGGAGGAGGTTGGGCTTCTTATCGATTGCCAACTGCTAGTCGTTGGTGTCCATGGGGTTGGTGGTGCTTGAGAATGTGGGCGGCCTAACCTGCAGGAACTCAGGAAGCTTGGACTATTGGGCAGTTGCCAGTATGTGAGCCTGCTAGTGCTACTGTTGCTAATTGTTCAGTTGCATCGGCTACATCATAAGGGCCATCATCTGATTTTGATTGGCCAAGACTTGTGCTAGCGTCGGGTTCTCTGGCAGAGGCGGCGGCATGTGGTTTGGGATCTTGTTGTTCTACGGTGCCCCGTCCTATTAGTTTGTGGCACTGGTGTCGCTGGTAGCACAGGCGCCGGTCCTGGTGTTCACCATCTGGAGAATGATGGGAAATAGAAGGGAAGGAGGAAAACAGGCTGCTCAAAACAAGGGATGACATTAAAGTTGCTAAATTAAATTATCTAAAGTGCATAATTAGAAACAAATCAAAAGCAATTGAACTCCTAATTAAGGAGGCCATACCACAACCAAACGGTATGAACCACCGACTAACCCTAGACAAACACTCTTAACATCACAACTAACAGGGAAGAAAACTAAGAAAAAGAGTAAAAGCTAGGGACAATGCCTCTAGTGCTCTTAGCGGCTCTTGCTGTGGTCCGAGTTGCACTCCGGCTCCTGCTCGTCGCCCATCTCATTGTCGGAGCGGCTCCTAGACCCACTCACAAAGCCTCCACTGTTGTGCGACGATGAGCTGGCCTCGCTGTGTGTGTGGGATCTGCTGAAGGAGCAGCTGTTGTTCGTGGAAGTAAAGCTCCCGTGGATGCTAGTGTTGCCCTGGGAGCTGCTATCGCTGCACGACACACTGACAACGCCGCCCGCTAGTGCTGGTGCTGGAGCTGGAGTGGGAGCTGGAGATGAGGCTGGAGCTAGGGCTGGTGCTGGAACTGGCGATGTGGGTGGCTCATTCCTAGGAGACAACTTGTCGATGTTTTGTATTGGCAATAATAATATGGGGCTATTCATGAGAGTTAAACTTGATGGATTGCAAAGGAACACAAAACAATTTGTACTGGTTCTGGCCCTCAAAATGAGGTAATACCCTACGTCCAGTTGTGGTGTATTGCCTTTGAGGTTTCTCTGGTGAGATTGTATTCTTCTTCTTCTCTTGCCCTCAGAGGGCGCCCTGCCTCCCCTTATATACCAGGGGACAGGGTTACAGAGTAGGAATCCTAGTCGGACTCCAACCAAGGGATTTTCTTCTAGGAATACAACGTGCCCGACTAAGACTATATCCTTTCCTCGTCGTATAAGGTAATGTATGCCAAGTCCTATTGTATCCCTAATTACAAGGTTAGACCTATCCTCTGTTTGAGTGGCCCTAATGCTTCTCATGAGGTACCCAGGGCCCATGACCTCCACAACAACCCCTGAGACCTTCATAGTTGAGTCACAGCTAATGCCGAGTGCTCATCCTCTACGGTGAAAAATTCCCGAGTGCATTGCTCCCTAGTACTCTTTGTCCGAGTGCTTCTTCTCCCGAGTCCTGCTTCATGTTAGTTGGCAACAAGGCTATGAAGGGCTTCATAGAAAAATATAAATAGTGTGCATCGAATAGGCGCACCTATTAGGTGTAGCCTCCAACTTTGTGCTTAATTGTGAAACAATTAAACATAAAGTCAAAGATCTTTAACCTTGTAGTCTTTCCCGAGTAGACTCTTCAGCATCATGTAGATTCTTCAGCATCATGTCAGCTGGAAAAATTTTTGCTCAAGGCAATTGTTGGCTAAGCATGTAAGCCAAGTCCCACTTCATGGATTTTAACCCAATATGTGGTCAGGTGTACTTGAGAGATACCTGCATCCCCAATTTTAATGGAGGCCAGCTGTCGATCCTTATAAGGATATACCAGATGTCAGTAGAGATCGTGCTCGGAAGATGGCCGCTCGTAAGTCCCCTGAAAGTTGGCTATAAAGTGTTCCCGGAGTTCCCCCCAGGAGCCGATTGATCGCCTCGGGAGCCCTGTTAGCCATGTCCTCGCTGAGTCGGCCAGGGCAACTGGGAGATAGTTAGCCATGGCTTTGTGGTCACCTCCAGCGGCTTCGATCACCAGAGTATATACAGTGAGCTAGGACTCGGGGTTAGTCTTGCCGTCGTATTTTTTGATTCCTATAGGCCTGAAGGCCAACGGCCAGTCGACGTCTTGTAGCTACTGGGTGAAGGCTGGTACGCCTTCATCTTCGTGAGGGCTCCGGCTCCAACCCCGGTAGTTAAACCACTAGTGGTGGAGACCGAAACACTCGTGCTCGTCCTCCAGTAGGCGATGCTCATCGTCTTCGCGTTGGCGGCGCCGAGCATTGATATCTTGGCGGAGATCACATGGCAGACGGACTCGGAGGTCTTGGTTGAACCAGTGACCTGAGCCAGCCGCCCAGCGTCGTACCGATGCAGACGAGACTACCATTGGAGAACCCGACCGGTTCGTCGGTACAAGTGTATCACCCGACTGCTGGTGCTGCTGACATGCAGCAGCTGTAATCATCGCCTTGATTCTAGTTATAGTCGGGGTGGCCTGATGATCAGGCCCGAGCTGGAGTGTTTCCAGCAGGGTTGCAACGGCCACGATGTTCTGTTGTGGCATGACGAAGACGTCGTGGTCGCCGATTCTAGTTTGGAGGATCTGTTGCTGAGCGGTTCGCCTAGCCCTGCGTAGCTCGTCGTTGCAAGCCTCGCGTTCGGCCTCCTCCTGTTGCCGTAGTCGGCTTGCCTCCTCTTCTTGCTCCTCTTGTAGTCGGTGCACCTCTGGTGGACGGGTTGAAGCCATGAAAATTTCACGGGGCAGAAGGAAACTCGCCAGACTGGTGTCCAAACTAGTGTTCAAATTGTTGTCCAACTTAGAGTCGAAATCCAAGTAGTTCATCGGAGTAAGGACTACTCCGACCTCCCTAGATCCGATCTGGAATGGCTCTGAGCCATGTCCAAACTGAATCATAGAGGATCGGGTCTACCACGTGGGATGTAGATTGTAGATGTCCGTGGCATCGCCAAGCCTGCTTGGGAGATTGACGATCTCTCCCCCTCCTCGCCCGACTCGGGCCGGCTCAAGGCCAAGTTCGAGTCGAACGCCGAAGGAGAGAGTTGTCCCGAGACTCGGCAAAGTAGAAGATTGCTGCAGCAAATCAACGAGGGTTGCTGCAGCATCGTGTGGGCCGACTGGCACGGAGTCGGTCGGTTCCTTGGCCGATCGGATCTGGTCCAAGTCGGCCAAGGTGAGGTTGCCGAGCAGGTCAGTGACGAAGTCGAGGCTTCTAAATGTAATCATGTCTCCGGGGGAGAATCTGCTGCCGTCAACTCCAGATGTCAAATCCATCGAGCTTGAGGTTGATCTCGCCGAAGCCCCTACCTGGCGCACCAACTGTCGATGTTTTACACCGGCAATATGATTATAGGGCTACTCATCGGATCGAAACTCGGTGGACTGCAAAGGAACATGGGGAGTTTATACTGGTTCAGGCCCTCGATGTGAGGTAATACCCTACGTCCAGTTGTGGTGTATTCCTTTGAGGATGTATGATTCTGGTGAATCTCTGTATGCCCTCAAGGGGCGCCCTGCTTCCCCTTATATACTGGGGGATAGGGGTACAGGGTAGGCGTCCCAACCGGATTACAGCTAAGGAATCTCCTCTTAGAGATACAATTTACCCGACTAGGACTATATATTCCTTATCGTACAAGGCAAAGTCTGCCGGGTTCTATCATATCTCAAATTACAAGGCTAGGCCCATCCTCTATTCGAGTGGCCTATATGCTTGTCGTGAGGTACCCGGGGCCCATGGCCTCCACAACCTTAAAATAATCAAGATACCCGAATGTATACACCTAGCTGTAGGCTTAGTATGAAGCGTATCTGATTATTTAATTGGTTCTTGTAAAATAGCACCTGCATCGCAATTTTAATGCGACCAGCAGGTGACCCACTAGGGCATACTATTTAAGAACTCATATCTTTGGCCTACTACTGAATAAGCTGGCCTAAACCGACCTACCCAGTGCAGCCCTATAAAATCTAGAGATTTTGATCATTGTTTAACCTGCCCGTCACTTTGGGGGTGTACCACCAAAGCGTAGTAGATTTTCATGCCAAAATCGTTGCAGAAATCTTTGAATATGCTGCCCATGAACCAAGTGTGTTGTCCATAATGATGCAATTGAGGACACCCGATCTGTAGATCATACTCAGTATGCATTGCACATATGATAGTCTGCAACTCTTGTGCTGGTAGGTGAGTTTGCCGAACGAAAAATTGACATCCCTTGTAGGATAGGACGAGTACTTCAGCGTCAGTAACCACAATCTGCTAGATGAATCCTTGTCTGTAAGCCTTTCCAACTTATGTTTTGGATGCAGCATGGTTGCCACAGATGCCTGAGTGGATATATTGCAAGATCTACTTGCCCTCCTTAGGTGTGACGCAGTGCATGAGAGCTCCGGATGCGCTTTAAGGATATAGGCCTTCTCTGACTACGATAAAGGTTTTGTCGTCGCTCGATTTACTCAGCTTCGTTGCAATCTTTAGGAAGTTCATCTTCCAGTAGGAATCGAATGATTGGGGTCTTCTAGTCTTGAATAATGAGCACCTCCATAGGTTCTGGTTTTGATGCTACTCCCAAATGAAAGCTCCAGTAGTGGCTTGTTTCCCTGTTTTGGCCAAATAGGTACTCGAATGATGCGCTAGCGTAGGATTCAGTTGGCAACCCTCTTGGGGCATACCCAACCTGGCAAAATTATAGCCGAATAAGGTACCCAAACCTCGCATTAGCATAGGATTCGGCTAGCGACCCTCATGGGGAGTACCCTACCCAATAGAGTTGTAGCCGAATAAGGTACCCGATCCTCACATTAGCATAGAATTTGGCTGGCGACCCTTATGGAGCGTACCCTACCCAACAGAGTTGTGGCCAAATAAGGTACCCAAACCTAGCATTAGCATAGGATTCGGCTAGCGACCCTCATGGAGCATTCCCTACCTAGCAGTGTGGTACCCAAGCCCCAACTGGTGCCGGAGGTTGGTTATTAGCTCACATGGAGCGTACCAAAGGAAAGGTGACATTCGAGTCCCGACTGGTGCGAGTACTCGGTCAATAGCCCTCGTGGAACATTCCAAGTGATTCTTGAAGGATCACACTCCAAGTGTATCATGGCAGACTGGTGTAGCCCCCAAGCGTAGTAGATAGGCTCATAGCCTTGAGTTCCTGTTACGTGCATCCGAAACTGGCCTTGCATTATAAACATATCAAATGAGTAGTATCTGATGAAGAAAACAATCACCCGAAGACAATTGATCTATTTTACAATAGATGTAAATATGTGTTCCTCCTCTTATTGATATTAATTTCCCTGAATAGTTGACCCCTTACGTTTAAACACTCTGCCCGATTAGTCATAGCCCCCTAGCGTCGAGAGTCGGCTCATGGCTCTTTCCTAGACACGCGTTTTGGGTGACTTGAGTTTGTCTTTCATGGAGCGAAGCTTCACGGATCGGAATTTATGCTACTTGAGTACTTTTGCAATCATTAAGAGCAAAAATAGAAAATGCGCAGAATATACACCTATTAGGTGTAAGCGGCTACAGCATTGGCGAGGCCGAGTGAGGAATTGACGATCTCAGCCCCCTAGATCCGATCCCGACTAGCACTAAGCCATATCGGAGTCAAAACATAGGGAAGTGAGTTGCCTCTTGGCCCATTTAGATGAGAATATCATATAAAGGAAAAAATATTTTTCAGAAAGCAACTTAACTGTTCGGTATTGCACAAGTTGGAAGTAGGGATGCCATCCTTACATTTGAGCTTTTGAGCCCCCAAGCATGTCACTTATCATTCTGATAATCTTCAGTTCTAGGAGGTTGAAGACGGTTGCGACCGACTACCACAATAAAGTCGTCCTACTTGCGTTTGCGGTTCCTAGCCTTAGTCGGGGCCACGTCATCAGTGTCCTTCCGTTCTTTCTGCCGGGGTGCCTTTTTTGTCATCGAGAGCCTTAGCAACAGCGTCAGCCGAGTTGGCGTATTTGTTCGCCATGTCGAATAGAGCTTTGATAGAACTTAGAGGCTTCCGAGTGAACTTAGCAATGAACGGGATGTCCTTGACTCCTTTTCGAAAGGCGGCGATGACGACCTCGTCCTTGATCTTTGGGATTGAATTCCTCTTCTCTGAAAACTTCTTGATGAAATCACAAAGAGACCCGTTCTTCCTTTGATGGCACTGATACAAGTCGTATTCGGAAGATGGCCTCTCATACGTCCCTTGGAAATTGGCAATGAAGCATTCCCGGAATTCTCCCCAGGAGCCGATGGATCTCTTAGGAAGTCCTATTAGCCATGTCCTCATTGAGTCGGCTAGAGCGACTAGGAGGTAGTTAGCCATGGCCTTGTGATCTCCTCCAGCTGCTCAGATTGCCAGAGTGTAGACTGTGAGGTAGGACTCGGGGTTGGTCTTCCCGTCATATTTTTCAGTTCCAATCGGCTTGAAACCTATTGGCCAGTCGACCTGTTGAAGCTCCTAGGTGAAGGCCGGTACTCCTTCATCTGCACAAGGACTTTGACTCTGACTGCGGAGGTGAACCTGCTCGTGGTGGAGGCCGAAGTGCTCATTCTTGTCTTCCAGTCAGCGACGCCCGCCCTCCTCGCGTTCGCGGCGCCAGGCTTTGATGTCTCACCAGAGATCACGTCATAGTTGGCCTCGGAGATCCCGGTTGTCCCGATGGTCATCTTGATTTCGGTGTCGTTGGTCATTATTGTGGTTGCCGAGTGACATCTGGCGTGACTCTGTGCGCGGCTGACTGGAGCTGGCCATTCGGTGTCGTGTCGAAACGGATGAGATCGCCGTTGGAGAAGCCGACCGGTTGGTCGGTATGAGGGTATCACTCGACTGTTGGTGCTACTGACATGAGGCAGTGGTGATCATGGCTTTTATCCTTGCTATAGTCGGGGTGGCTTGGTGATCAGGCCCAAACTGGAGCGTGTCCAGTAGGGTTGCAGCGGCCATGACTTTTTGTTGAGGCGTTACGAAGACATTGTGGTCACTGACTTGGGTTTGGAGGATTTGTTGTTGAGTAGTCTGCCCAGCCCTGCGCAGATCGTCATTGCGGGCGACGCACTCGGCGTGTAGGTATCTTGCTTCTTCCTCCTGTTGTCCTCGCAATCGGCGGGCCTCCTCTTCTTGCTACTCGCGTAGTCGGCATGCCTCCCGAGTGGGAGTAGAGCCCTTGGACGCCATGAAGACCTTGCAGGGCAGGGAGAAGCCTGCCGAATTGCTGTCTGACTTGCTGTCTGACTTGGAGTCGGAATCAGTGTAGTTGACGTGGCTAATCACAACTCCGACCTCCCTAGATCCAACGTCGAGCGGCTCCAGGCCATATTCGAATTGAACACCAGGGGATCGGGTTTGCCGCATCAGATGTTGATTGAGAATATCCATGGCATCGCTGAGTCCGAACAGGAGATTGATGATCTCTCCCTTTCTTAGCCCAATCTTGGCTGGCTCAAGGCCGAGTCCGAGTTGAATACCAAAGGAAAGAGTTGTCCTGAGACCCGGGCGTGTTAAAGATTGCCACAGCATGTCGAGGAGGGTTGCTACGGCGTTACGTGGGCCGATCGGCACGGAGTCAGCTTGGTCCCTGGCCTATCGGATTGGATCCGAGATGGATAGGGTGAGGTTGCCGAATTTGTCAGCGACAAAATCGAGGCTCCCGAAGGTGATTTTTTGCCCGGGGAAGAAGTTGATGCCGTTGACTCTGGTGATTGGATCCATCAAGCTTATTGAAGATGATCTCGACGAAGCTCCTACCTGTCGATGTTCTATATCAACAATAATAATATGAGGCTACTCGTGAGACCTAAACTTGATGGATTGCAAAGGAACACAAAACAATTTATACTGGTTCAGGCCCTCGAGATGAGGTAATACCCTACGTCCAGTTGTGGTGTATTGCCTTTGAGGTTTCTCTAGTGAGATTGTATTCTTCTTCTTCTCTTGCCCTCAAGGGACGCCTTGCCTCGCCTTATATACCGGGGGACAGGGTTACAGAGTAGGAATCCCAGTCAGATTCCGACCAAGGGATTTCCTTTTAGGAATACAACATGCCCGACTAGGATTATATCCTTTCCTTATCGTACAAGGTAATGTATACCGAGTCCTATTGTATCCCTAATTACAAGGTTAGGCCTATCCTCTGTCCGAGTGGCCCTAATGCTTCTCATGAGGTACCCAGGGCCCATGGCCTCCACACAACTGAACGCACACCAGAGGAAGGGTCCTCTTCCTCGGGGTCAAGCGGATCCTAGCCCCACCGGATGGCTGTTGTCCCTTCAGCTCATGACCTCCTTCTTCAAGCGGTCGATCTGGTTCTGGAGGCTGATGATGGTCATCCTGTTGGTGTCCTCCCTATCGTGAGCCGCATGCACCCAATTGGCGTGCATGTAGTCCATAGCCCACAAAGCTCGGTGCATGTGGACAATGGTAGTGTCGTTCTCCTGGTCGGACAACTGGAATGTACTGTACTGCTGGTTGTGTGCCTGACTGGGGAGGTAACGGTCGGCGGTGGTGCGAAGGGTATAGTGGTGCCTCCGGTGTAGCTCGCCCACCAAGCCGAAGGCTTCCTCTTGGTAGACGTGGTCAAAGGTACGCCCGCCAGCCACCATGGCAGCGAGGAGGTACTGCTCACGGGTAACTCTAGGCAAACACGGTGTACTCGAGTGGCTCCACCGCGGTGTACTCGAGGGCTTGACTGTACCCCAAGGTGAAGGTCATCATGTGGAGTTCTTCCACAAATCCTCCCAAGTTGTCACCTCGCTGGGTCAGAAGGCTGTCCATGTATAGAAGGCAAGGAGGGGGAATCAATGTATGCTTAGATCCAAATAAAATAAACTGTGGGCACCTTGGAAGTGCATTATGGAGAGTAATTACTATGACAACACGAAATATCTGGATGGATGGGGTCTCAAATAAAACCCAATTAAGTACGGTAACCATCCATCCTCATCGCAGCCTTGCCATAATCTTTACCCACTCACAATACAAATCCAAAATGCCGAGAAGTGTACAAAAGAGATAATCATAAGGATAGCTTGCCAGTCCTCCCCGTCATATGCCCGTCAAACCACTCGATGGTGGCGACCAAACACGATACGTACCCTAGAGGACTCGAACCATAATAGCTATCCCCCAACCATCTCAATCATACACAACTCATACTCATGTTCAGCTAGTCCCCAGGAAAGCGACTAGCCTCACACTTTCATCGCAAGCAATTGATAAACATCACAAGTACTCTAAATATGGATAAACGAGCAGCAGGGTTATAAATATTACATAGAGGGTTTACACACCCTGATACATCACAGAGTAGCGCAAAAGATAGCAGCGGAATATAAACATAAAGGATAAGACCAGTGGTGCCATACCCATCCCACAAGGCAATCGACTGGGGCAGAACTTAACTTCAACTACACATTATCCTCGCCAGCCTCGGCGGGATAATAGTAGATCACATCAGCGTCGTCGATATCCTCACCTGAAAGATGCAGCGTGAGTACAACAAGTACTCAGCTAGACTTATACGATATTAAGTACAAAGGAGTAATGCTAGTCTCTATATCAAGGAGTATGGCTAGGTTGATCTGATTTTGCATAAAGCTGATTTTATTGAGTAAGTAACACATTTGAAACATAAGCATTTACGAACTAGTTCCATTTGAAAATTTAGGACAGCAAGTATATAGTTCTGAAAATAGAATATAAATGAGCATAATCCCATGCTCTAACATCAACAATGGGCCACCATTGCCCAAACAATTATGCTACACAAGCATATCATCTTTCATGACTAAACCAAGTCATATTTAATAATAAAACCTTTCATATAAAGCCATTCATCATTTAGCATAAAAAATGCCTTATATAAACCCATCCATCCATGACTATCCTAAGTCATGGTAACCACATACGTCCCAAGTGGGATGCTAACATGAGTAACTAACACATCAAGCGGTCGTCCTGTAACCATGGACACGGCTATTCGAATAGTTCTTACTCCGATCAGAGGTGTACATCTTTACCCACACGATGTGATAGAAGCCAAACGGCTACACTATAGTTTGATTCATACCTGCCGGTACCCACACTCTACACATTGAGTGCGGACTAGAGGTCATAACAAAACCTTTTGCACGCTTAGCCCCAACCACCTAAACCACGTCTGGGCCCCCGACGACTTAGTCGTGCGTGTGTGGAGACTAAGGCGGGCTCACCCGTCGTGGGAGGCACCTCCAGCCACAGCTAGGCGCGCTCGAGGTCCTCCAACGGAAATCCCTCCTCACGACTGACGGACGGGCGTAGATGGCCACAGCCTCCTGTGCTACTGAGTTAAGCCGTCCCATACCGGCGTGTGGAAGTACGTAAGGTGCTTGAATAGATGTCAACATGTTCGGTCCTTAACGACCTAGACGGAGCTACGTGCATCGGGGAAACACCATCCCTTCATCGCCCCATCATCTGTCCAAGTCAAACATATTCTCAATTATTAATCAGAAGTTATTCTTGTCAGATTTTAACCCATCTATTCGCATTAAACTAGTTTTGAACCGATAGCTCCATCTATCGGATTTTGCTAAGTCTAGAATAAGCATGGCTAAGCATTCGGTAACATCTAAGTATCCCAAAGTCCTTAACTAGGGGTGACAAGGTATAAACATGGCATCAATAATCAAGGAATGGAAATGCATACAATTGGATAATATTAACTCTACCCATTTTCCCCAATTTAAATGGACCAACGCATGCATATAGATATTTCTTTCGCAAGCAAAACAATTTATGAAAGTATAGGTTCAATATGCTTAGATGCTTGCTTAGAAGCTTATTTAGATGCTTGCCTTGCTGCTGCGATGACTCACACTCAACCTCTGGGTTAGTCTCCACGTACTCCGTATCCTCAGAATCTATCGATAAGAAGCAATATGCAAATAAGAAGCAATTAAACATGTCTATGCAACATGATCAATTAATTATGAGATAATTACAGAAGGTAGGGCACGCCCTAATAAGATTTTAGGAAAAAGAACCAAGTCATTTGCATCTCTGGATTGGGAGATACAAAAATAACAAGGTAGAAGGGCTAAAAACGGCAAAAGCCGAGACTACAGGAAAAATCCTAAGTGGAAAATATATACTTGCTTCTCTGAGGATTTTATGAGTGTGAGCATTTTTATGTGAAAATACATATCTTCCTGGTTCTGACAAAATTTGGTTCACTGAAATTCGATTTAAAATGAATTAGATATGAATTTTACAAGTTTAACAAAAAGAAAGGTTAGAAAAATACTTAGCCTATTTTGGGGGTATTTATCAAATACAATTTTCCACAGTAATTTTACAATTTTCTGAGTTTAACAAAAGTGGTTTCACCTTTTTAGCAAATAGGATGAATTTTAAAGAAATTTATAAACTTCTAGGTTATAAAGATGTATATGATAGATATTTCCATTTTTAGAGAAAAATCCTACACAGAAGTTCTCACATTTTATTTTACAACATTGAAGAGAACATTTTTATGAATCCATAGAAATTTGGTTCACCTCAAAAGGAGTTATAAATGATTTTATAGAAATACTTCAATTTTCTAGCATTTAAATTAAGTCATTTTGCTTCATAGTATTTTATGGATATTTTCTGTACAGAAGTGGTCACATTTATTGGACAGTATTAAGTTCACAAAATACAGAACTAACAAAATTGGTTTCACTCAAAAAGGAGTTAAAATGAATTACTTATGAATATTTGAAGTTTACCCATTTTTCAGTTACAAAAATAAATCAAACATTTGCTTTTCTCAGATTTTTCTTCTCTCTTTCTCTCTTACAGTGGGGCCAGTGTGCCATAGAGACAGAACAAAGCAGGCGAACGAGACAAGGAACGGACCGTCCGCTCTAGGAGAGGATGTCCGGCGAGGCAAAGAGCAGAGCCGGCGACAAAGGATCGGACGTCCAAACACGGAGAGGATGGTCCGATGGGTGAAACAGAGGAGGTTTAGTCGCGAGCTTCTCCGCAGTGCGGCGGCAATGGCGACGTCGGCTGCAGTCAGGCCAAAGAGAAAGGAAGAGGAGTTCACGGCGAAGCTAAGGGTGGTCTTCTTGACACCTCGGTGACCGGAATCTCGCCGGCGGTGAGATAGCGGCGGATGCTCTCGGACACTAAGGCAAACTCGCCCTACGGGCTTAAACGGTCCAGCCAGTGCATGCATAAGCATGTAGAGTACTGGAAGCTCACCGAGGGTCACGCCGATCCTGGCGCAGCTAGAACAGCAGCGGCGACGGTGAACTTGTCCGGAGCGGCGAAATCCTTCGGTCTCACCGCTGGGCAACTCCGGTGAGCTGCAGCCAAGGCAGGGGTCTACCGTGTAGAGGTTCCCTAGTGCAGGAATGCAAAGATCAGATCACGGCTCACCAGAGAAGGAGAAACGACGCGCGGCTTTAGGATCGGCGCAGGGAAGATGACGGCGATCTCGCGCTCGGGCTTCGCAACTCGTTTCTTCGGTTAGCAGGCTTCTGGGGCGAGGCGACGTTCTTGGCGCAAGGCTCAGTTAGACTTGTTCCGAGGCAGCTGAACGGTGGGATACGCGACGCGCACTACAGAGAGAGAACACGCGGCACCACGGCGACTTCGGCCAGCGATCCTGGGGCTGTAAAGTGCGAAAAGGAACGATCAAAGCTGTAATCATGTTCCCGGGGTCAAGAAGGATGGAGCTCACCAGAGGAAGCCCAGTTTCGCGAACACTCTCGGCAGTGAAAAAAATGGCTCTGTCTCCGGTTGATCTTTGGGATTCCGTCGGCTTTCTCGATGGAACGTGGAGAGGAAGTAGAGTTCTGCTGGTGAATTGGAGTGAAAATGTCGAGTTCTCTGTAGTTGAGCTCATCTAGTCTCGCTGTGTTGCTGGGAGGGAGAGATGACAAGCTGCTGACACGTTTGACATGCATTGCTGAGTTGCCTCCATTCCACAGCGTCCTTGGTGGGTCCCACAGTAAAATATTTTTCTACACATTTTGGTTAGATTCAGTCTATGTCTTGTGGGGTCTTGTAGTGAAAACCTAGGGATGAGAGAGGTATGGGTAGAAGACTTTTGAAACACACTGTCCCATTGATGTGGTAAGCTGACAAGTGGGCCAGTCTTGTTGGGTCCCACTGGTCAGTGACAAAAAGAGGAGAATACTCTAGAGACGTTTTGTGAGCTGTATGGACAGCTGTCTTGCATCTGTGATTTCAGCAGATAAATAAGGAGATAATTATGGGAAAATTAATGGAGATAGAGGATAGATGTGTTAACATGCTGAACCAAATTTCGTTGCTAGAAGTGGTCTGGTTCATCTCTGGTGAAAAATCAAATTAGGCACACTGATCCAGTTTTGCTGCAGTCTCATTGTTCTCCAGGCTTTATCAGTTTATGTGTTTTCTTTGGGAGAATAATTAAACCAAAATTCCTTGTAGGGTTCATGTGGCACGCACTTTGGAAAAAAGCTCTGTCTAATTAGTCTTCATTTCATGTGGTAAATTTTAGAAGTAAGCCAATTTATTTCAGCTAGCTTCCCAGCTTGCTGATTTGAGGGACTTGGTGAAGTACTTATGAATGATAAAATCATGTAAAATTTACGTGGTTTATTATATGGGATAGTGTTTACAGGAATTTTCCATATTTTATGTGTAACCTAACATCTCAGAAAATCCTTTAGACCATACAAAGCAGGTCAAGGAAAAGGTTCCAGGCTGAAGCTTGTTTGAATTTAAGGTCTAGACTAATGAAATAAATTCTGAAAAATTATATTGATTCATGATAAATAAACTAGTATTTGAATATATTATTTCCCACATATGTTTCTGTTCAACTTGATGCACTTTTGGTAGAGTTTGGTTTTGCCTATTAGGGTTTAGTATTGAGAGTTTGACGATACTTGCAAACTTTAATTCGCATGAAGCGACATGCAAGGATTTTGTTTGTGCACTCTAGTGGCAGTAGGTCACAACCCTAATTACCTGAAATTAGATTTTGGGGCTGTGACATAAACGATAAATTATTCAGAAATAAAACAATGATTTTATACATGGAATAATTTTGCATGAACCACAATAAGAAATTAACAACATGACTTAACCAAATAACATAGCGCAGAGTTGATTTAGATAATAATTGAAAAATGATCCAAAAAATTTTATGCAGCGGCTTAAATTAAATGTTACCCCCGATCGACCAACATTTTTTCCCAAAGTCTTAACATACACAACGCAAACGTCAAATAAATCATCAATCCAAGACTTGACCTGACTCAAAAATTTTAGTCAAACAAAGGCCAAGATTTTATCCCAAAACGAGAAACAATTTCCAAATTTTCCCAAAACAACTCCAAATGCAAAAAGGGCATATGCAGATGAGAAGTTTCAGAGGGCTCTTAGGGTTTCCATTTGGCTTGTCTTACGGTCAAGTTCGGCTCTGATACCAACTTGTCACGCTCAGAAAATCACAACCAGAATTCTGAACATGTTGTGTATTAAATCACTGTCCAGGAAAGCCAGGGTACACAATTTCAAGTGGTCATACAGTACATCTTAATAATAGATAAAATTGTCTTACATCAAATGCAGTGGAAAAGGAAATAAAGTATAAACAACTAGAGTTTCTATTCCATAGGCCGCTTGACGTGACCAAGCCTACTCCTCTAGCGATCATCATCAAAGTAGAACTCTCATATCTGAGAGAGGGAAAGGGAGCAAGATTGAGTACCACCCACAGTATTCAATAAGTCACACCCGCAAATATGCACAATGCACGCGAGACAAAGAAAGGCTTTGGGTTCATTTGCATAAGGCAGTTGCAAACAGTAGTAGTTGAGAAACAGCTAAAATGATTGTTTACTTAAGTAATATTAAATCATCACTGATCAACACTACACCATGTTGGTCAGGCCCAAACCGTCCATCCTACCTCTACACAACATTTTATGTCAAATTATTAGGGTGAGACTAAGCACGGTGAGTCTTGACCAAACACCCATAACCACGGGCACGGCCATTAGAATAGTTTTTATCTTTGGCTTGAGATGTACCACTATACCCACAAACACAACCCCAAACAATTCCCGTGTGCCGACGTGCCACCATGGCACCCCGCGAGAGGCTATGATAGGACCATTTACGCAACACCTCCCCAACCATCCACACCATGCTGAGGTTGCACCTGCCGATAAGGCACACCATGTCGGCCAGGTTGCCCACCTTGGACCACGATGGATCCAAAAGCCGATCAACCCGACCCCGAGCCGACCCAACTCCATCACACCCATCCTCACCAATAGTGCCTAGGAGAGGGAGAAGCTACGCTACAAGCCCAGCCGTTGCCCACGCTGGCTTGTGGTATGTACAGAAAACTGCTCAAGGGGTTCCCATGAACCGGTTCTTAACTGCCATGGGTACGACCAGCAAAACCAAGCACCCATGGCCCACCATTAAGGTCATATTTTTGTTATGTAATTGTCCATGTCAAAAGTTCCATTATCTCGACACAAGGTCGTCGATCCACAAATAAAGATAGCTAGTGAGTGTTTATTTTCCCCAAGGTGAGCTAGTTGATTCTAACATGGCTAAGCAACCTAAGAACATGTTCAACTCATATTGTTACCCAAGTTACAAAGAAATAGGGGTTCATCAAAACTACGGTAATCAAACTATATACATAGGTTATGTCCCGTACCACATGAAAAAATAAAACATGCATGTTTATTTAAGCAAACAAACATTTTGCATAATTAGGTACAAAATGATCAAGAATAACGATGTAAATTGCCTTGCTCTGGCTCAGCAACCTCTGCAACAACTTCAAAGTAAATCGGTGGCTCAAAAACGTCGGTTTCTAATGATATCGCATGCATAAACAATACAAATAGTACCATGAGAACATTGAAACAGGAGCTAAAACTATTTTTAATGGATTCTTGGCATTTTTCTGGATTTAATGAAATTTGAATGGGATTAATCGAAGCTCGTATAAATTTCAAAGTTTCTTTGTGTTTTTACTATACATAAATAAAACCTTATTGAATTATTGCGCATTAAACCAATTTATGGCGTTAGCGGACCGGGGGACCAGCGCTGATAGGCGGGGCCCACGGGTTAGTGACACCCAAGAGAGTGGCGCTCAGTGGACCACGTCCACCGCGGCCGGGAGCGACCGCGCTACCTGGCTGCCAACGTTGCAGCCACGACGGACAGAGGAGCCGACACGGCACCGAGCTCGCGCCCACGTGGTGAGGCATGGGCACCCGTGGCCGACCCCGATCTACCCCGAGGCAGGTTGGACGGCCAGGAGGGGGTTCGATTGGGGGCCTCACCGAGTACCCGTGGCGTGATGAGGGTGGTGAACAGCGCGAGATGTGTGAATGGCAGCAATGAGGTTCAGAAGACGGTGATGAGGGTGTTCCAACAGCGTCTGACGGCGACGGTCGGGTGGACGTCAACGAGGAGGTCCTGGCAGAGGTATAGAAAGGGATTAGGGGCGAAGAGACCGAACGGGTCGGTGGGATTGTGCACTGAAGTGGTTTGGCAGCGGAGGACCTCACCTTAACCGGCAGAACGGGGCGGACGAGGGCTAGAAGGGGTTCGCCTGAGTTCGGCGAAGGTAACAGGTGCGAGAGCGATGGCCGGCGGCAACTATAGCGGTGGCGGTGCTCGGTTGGAGGCAGAGAATCTCGGCGGGGCTACTGGATTACGGCACGAAGAAGGCTAGAGGGCACGAGAAGCTTAGGATGCTGAGGGGAAAGAGAGAGAGAGGATCTCAGGGGTTGAATTTATAGCCTCGGTAGGGGAGATCGTGGGCGAGGCAGTGAGGATTTCTCCGAGAGATAGCCGAGGTCGGCGGCAGCGACATGGGCAAGGGCGTGCGTGGTTTCCATGGCCGAGTGGGGAAATGCCACGGGGGACATGGAGGGGACCGAGTCCACCGAGTTTGAACAGAGGGTGGACGAGGCATGCGCGGCAACGGGGAGAAGATCTGACGGCCCGCGCAACTGATTCCCTCCGGCCAAATCGGTCGGAGGTTAGGACAAGCTGACATGTGGCGTCCCGTCCCACATGTCATCAGGAGGGAGAGAGGGGAGACCGCACAGGTGCGGCTAGGCCACGGAGCAGGCCACGCACAGGAGAGGAGCAGGAGTGGGCCGATGGCTTGGGAAACAAAAAGGAAAAGAATTCCTAGGAAATTTCAAAAGGATTTTAATTCCGATAATGCGTTCTGATTTATTAAAAATACTTCCAGTGCTCTAAACATTCCCATAAAAATCCTGTTAGTGTATTTTGGCAAGTGGAATACAAGAAAAATATTCCCAGCCTTGATGAATTATTTAATGCTTGTACCCTTAATTATTCTCTCCTATCTTAATAATTATTTTCTTTGGCAATTTCTTTAATATATTTTTGTGTGGTTCTATTAAGGGACACTCTACTGTGCGGGGTGATCCCATCGGTTTATGTGGCACCCAGAAGTGTATTATGAAGAGTAATTATTATGACAACACGAAATATCTAGATGGATGGGGTCTCAAATAAAAACCAAATAAGTACAGTAACCATCCATCCTCATCGCAGCCTTGCCATAATCTTTACCCACTCACAATACAAATCCAACGCGCCGAATTCAGAAATAAAAAGATATTTGGAGAGTTGATTCACTAGTCCCAAACGGCGAAGTGTGCCCATCAAACCACACGAAGGTGGCGACCAAACACGATACACACTTCTGGGGACATGGTCTACGGTTGAATCAACGTCCATGCATCTCATCATTTCTAAATTCATACTCATGTTCAGCTAGTCCCCAGGAAAGCGACTAGCCTCACACGTTCATCGCAAGCAATTGATAAACATCACAAGTACTCTAAATATGGATAAACGAGCAGCAGGGTTATAAATATTACATAGAGGGTTCACACCCTAATTCATCACAAAGTGACATAAAAGATAGCAACGGAAAATATAAACGTAAAAGATAAAACCAGTGGTGCCATTACCAAACCACAGGGCAACCGACTGGGGATAGAACTTAACTTCAACTACATATTATCCTAGTCACCCTCGGCAGGATAACAGTAGACCACATCAATGTCGTCGTTGTCCTCACCTGAAAGATGCAGCGTGAGTACACAAGTACTCAGCTAGACTTATACAATAATAATAGTACAAAGGAGTAATGCTAGTCTCTACATCAAGGAGTATGGCTATGTTGATCTGATTTTGTATAAAGCTGATTTTATTGAGCAAGTAATACATTTGAAACATAAGCATTTGTGAAATAGCTCAATCTGAAAATTTAGGACAGCAAGCTTATAGTTTTGAAATGTAAGTAAAAATGAGCACAAACCATGCTCTAATCATCATCCATGGGTCACCATTGCCCAATTATATATGCTACACAAGCATACCACTTTTCATGACTAAACCAAGTCATATTTAACATCAAAGCCCTTTTTTTATAAACCCATCCATCCATGACGATCCTGAGTCATGGCATAACAACATAATCCCATAACCACATATCCCAAGTTGGATGCTAACATAGACTGACTAACACATCAAGCGGTCGTCCTGTGACCGTGGACACGGCTATTCGAATAGTTTTTACTCTGATAAGAGGTGTACATCTTTACCCACACGATATGATAGAAGCCAAACGGCTACACTCTAGTTTGATCCGTACCCGTCGGTACCCACACTCTACACATTGAGTACGGACTAGAGGTCACAACAGAACCTTTTGCACGCTTAGCCCCAACCACCTAAACCACATCTGGGCCCCCGACGACTTAGTCACGTGCGTGCGTGGTAACTAAGGCAGGCTCACCGTCGCGGGAGGCACCTCCAACCAAAACCAGGCTCGCTCGAGGCCCTCCAAGGACTCTCCATCCTCACGACTGACAGATGGGCGTAGATGGTCATAGCCTCCCGTGCTACTGAGTTAAGCCGTCCCATACCGGCGTGTGGAAGTACCTAGGGTGCTTGAATAGACGTCAACATGTTCGGTCCTTAACGACCCAGACGGAGCTACTTGCATCGGGGAAACACCATCCCGTCATTGCCCTATCATCCGTCCAAGTCAAACATATTTTCAATTATTATTCAAAGGTTATTCTTTTCAGATTATAACCCATCCATTCGCTTTAAACTAGTTTTAAACCGATAGCTCCATCTATCGGATTTCTCTAAGTCTAGAAATAAGCATGGCTAAGCGTTCGGTAAAATAAAAGTATCCCAAAGTCCTTAACCAGGGGTGACAAGGTAACAACATGGAGTCAATGACCAAGGAATGGACATGCATACAATTAGGTAATATAGACTCTACCCGTTTTTCCCATTTTTAACAAGACCGAAACATGCATATAGATATTTCCTTCGCAAACAAATCAATTTATTAAAAGTATAGGTTCAATATGCTTAGATGCTTGCCTTGCCGCAGCGATGGGTCACTCTCAAGCTCTGGGTTAGTTTCTTCGTACTCCGAAACCTCCGAATCTATCGATAAAAAGCGAATATGCAAATAAGAAGCAACTAAACATGTCTATGCAAAAATGATCAATAAACACTGAGATAAATACAGGAGGTAGGCTACATTCTAAAGTGAATTTTAGTGAAAGAATCACCTCAAAATCTTTTACGGTTTATGAGTTACAAAAATGACAAGATGAAAAGGCTGAAAATGGCAGTTTTGTAATTATTTATATTATAACCTTAAGTTATTATATTTGACTGACATTTTCTATTAAGATTTCAAGAAGGCATGTATATATATATAATAGAGCACAACCTACTAGTTCCAACAAAATTTGGTTCACTGAAATTTGATTTAAAAAGATTTAGTTATAAATTTCTCAAGTTTGTTAAAAAGAAGGGTTTAGAAACTACTTAGGCCTATTTTTAGAGGTAGTTTTGTCAAATATAAATTATCCACAGTAAAGGTTACATCTATAGGCCCATCTGTCGGCAGCACAAAACAGAGGAGGCGCAGGTTAGCTGGGCCGCCGGCTCTGTTCGCCGGCGCCGGCGGCGAACGGCGACACGAACAGGGTTGCGGCCAACAGAGAAAATGGAGAACACTTTGAGGCGAAGCCATTGGTGGCCTTCTCATTGCCGGCGGTGGCCGGAGCTAGGCACAGCGGTGGCGTAGGCGGAGAGGCTTTTCGAGTCGATGTGGCAAATCGCCCTACGGGCATACTTCGTTCCAGCCAGTGCATGCATAGGTGTCTAAGAGCTACTAGGAACCTCACCGAGTGGTTTGACGAGGCCGGTGAGGTCTTGTAGGCGGCGACACACGGATTGGTTTGGCGGCGGCAAAAACCTTCGGGTTCATGGGGACTGGCTCGATTTGCTGCGTGCGTGGTGGAGACAACACAAGCAGGAGGTTAAGGAGGTCACGAGGAGACAGCTGACGCGAGGAATCGGAAGATAGCTCACCAGTGCAGTGGGAACAGGCACGGCGGATCTCGGCCGGAGCCGAGGAAGACGACGGCCGATCTCTGTGTTCGGTTGACGACTCTTGTGATTCCTTGGGGCGTCCTGCTCCTGGTACTAAGGCGGCACTAGTGGCGCGGTGGCTCGGCTTGCGGCGTCCTGGACCGGCCGGAATGGCGATGGTGCCACGGCAGCGGTCCAGCGGAGCAGGGACGATGCATGGCGATGGCATGGTGGCTCCGACCCGCAAACTTAGGGCCTTGAAGTATGAAAATGGAATGATTAGGAGGTGATAAACATGTTCCCGTGATCGGAAGAGGATGATGCTCACCGGAGTTGAATCGGTTTGGATCGAACGGTCACCGGCGTCGGAGAAAACGATGCTGGTGTTGGCTCTCCCGAGGTGGAATGTTGGGGTTTCTCTGAAGAACATGACTAGGCCGAGGAGAAGATGCCAACGGTGAGTTTTTAGTCCAAAAGGTGGAGCTTGACCTGGAGCGAGTCGGCTGTGGTGTCCCTGGTTGGATGCCGACGCATGGGGAGAAACGTGGCAGCGTTCCTGGGCGTGTCCCGAGCTTGGGCGGTGTCTCTGACTGACCAGCGGATCCAGGAGGTCTGTGGGGCCCACATGGCAGTGAAGAATGAGGGAGGAGCTCTCTAGAAGCTAAGTGTGGGAGACTGTGTGTACAGCTGTTTTGCACTGGAGATCTCACTGAGTTACAAAGTGTGTCTGGGGTTGGAGAAATTTATGTGTGTAGGTGAATATATGTTCTACCAAACTGCCAAGTTTCAAAGCTTGAGGCCTTATATTTTTATTGTGGCAAAAAGATGAAATAGGCTTCGTAACACAGTTTTCTGCAGTGCACTAGTCTGAGTCAGTGAGCTTTGTACTATTATTTTATGTTCAATATTTGTGAATATTGTACTGAAATTTTTACTGTAATTATTTCACAATCTAATCCAGTTTATGGTAAATTTTGGTGAGAAGTTGATTGATGGATTAATTCTGGAATAAATGTCAAATAGACTGTCTGCAGGGAAAATGTTCTCTGCCTTGCTGAATCCAAAACATTTGTTTGGGACACTTATTGAATTTTTAAAATTTGGTGAAAATTACTGGAGATAGAGGAGGATGTGATTAACCTTCTGACAAGATTTCATTGCTAGAAGTGGTCTGGCTTGTCTTTGGTGAAATTGCAAGTTAGGGGTATTGATCCAGTTTTTCTGCAGTGTAACTTATGTCCTCAGGGCTTTGCTCCTGTTATTTTATGTGATTCCTTTGGGAATTAAATTAAGAAAAAATTGCTGGTGGTAGAGTTCATGTTGGCACACAATTTTACAAAAGGGCTCTGTCTAATTAATCATCATTTTTATTTGGTGAATTTTAGAAGTATACCTATTCATTTTTAGCTAGCTCCCTAGTCTAGCTGATTTGAGGTATTTTATTGAAGTATTTAGTGAAGTGATAAAATCATGTAAAATTTACAGTGGATCAATTATGTGGGATAGTATTTACAGGAATTTTTCCATGATTTTATGTTTGACCAATCATTTTTAGAAATTCCTTAAGCTATACAAATGCATATGCATCCTATTATGAAAGTGCACTTTAAGATCCAAAAACAATTCAAAAGAAAGCCTGCACATGAAATGGTACTTAATTTATTTATCTCTATATTTTTATGTCAAACTTTTATCTATACATATTTAGTCATATTACATTTTCTGTTTCTTGTAAATTATCTCCTGAAATTAAATTTAGGGCTGTGACAGCTCTCCCCCCTAAAAAGAATCTCATCCCCGAGATTGCGACGGGTTGGAGAGAAGATAGGGATAGGCATTGCAAAGATGGTCTTCGCATTCCCACGTGGCTTCATCCTCGGAGTAATTACTCCACTAGGCCTTGAAGAATTTTTATGGCATCCTTTTGAAAGTTTTATCTAACTAGGACAAGAATCATCGGGGATCAACCTAAACAACGTAGGTAAGGTAGGATCCAAGGCTAGCATACTAAGATCATGTTGGATGGTGCTACCAACGGCATTAGTTTTCCTTAGCAGGGCTACTATGAGGTTACTCTCGGACATATAGACCTACAAGATTGTCTAGGTTTATCTCCTTCACAAGGGCAGGTTTATCTAAACATTTGGTCAAAATGCTGGTTGGGGGACTCACTAAAGGCTCATTGATAAGGGGTTGGATTGCTTACAGGGACTTAAGTTAAACCTATCTCCATTTCAAACAAATTAGGTTCAATATTAGTTGAGAAAATTTTCTCTAGTGATCTAGCATGACTTTGATTTGGTCTTTAGCCCAAATGAATTCGTATTTTTGGAAAGATTTCTTTGATGCATGTTTGGCTACTTATTATTCAAACTGTAATTTCAGGTTCTGATTTAAATTGGTACACTAGTGTCTAGTGAAGCAATTGTAGATCCATGCACTTGATGTCTTATGTTAGATAACTTAAGATGAGAGCTAACTTAGGACAAGGGTTAGAGAACTAGATGTTTATAGTATCAAGGTGCGGGATCTTGGTGGTGTGATGAGGAAAGTGGTGAAGTCTCTCGGTTCGGCTTGCTCTCTATCGCCCAAAACGGCAACGGCTCTGGCGGCCGCACTCCCAGTCTCGGTGACGAGATCAGCGAACCTTTAACTCCTCCGACCTACACGGTGAATGATGGAACAAGCTAGAATGAACCTAGGTTTCGATATCTCAACCATAGGTTGAGTAACTAACAGAAATGTTGTAAATAAGTGGGGAATATGGAATAGTGGTGCTAGAAATCCTCTAACTTGAGTTGGGTAACCTAGAATAGGGTTAAACTGAGCTGAAGTGTCCTAGGTTGGCATGTATGGCTCCATGATGCAATTATGGATGACATGCTGAATAGTGTAATGTAATTATGAATGACAAGATGCTATGCATAATGTAGTGCAACCATAATATAGTGCAGTGATGAGTTACATGGTGCAATGTTGCGGATGGTGCATTAATGCTATGCACCAGATGTCGTGATGCATAGATGAAATGATATTGTGCAAATGCTCCATTATATGATGCGAGCTATGACATGGTGCAGTGCAAATGCTTGATGTAATGGTGTAATTCATGTTATGGTGCAATCGCATATGGTTGCCATGATGCAGAGTTGCTCGAATGAATGATGCATCATGTGACACAGTGCAGTGCAAAATTATGATAACATGGTGCAATGCAGAGTATGGTGCAATATGTGATTGCAATGAGATGATACTCGCATGTTATGATGTATTGCTCATGTGGTTTTATGATGATGCACATGCGTAACGGTGCAATTTGTTATGGAATGGTGCAATGCTCTATGGTGGTGCACATGTATTATGGTGCGATATATTGATACAATGGTGCAACGTACATGTGATGCGATGAGATGTTCATGCTTATGGTAATCGGTTCCACTAATCCAGGGTTTGATCTCTGGGTAATGGGGTTTAGGTACGAGATGCTATGGAGGTTCAAAGGTCAGAAGTTTATTAGCTAATTCTGTTTTGGCTTCTAAAATTTTCATTCCCCTACCGAAGTCTCCTAGCTTACTCATGGGACTTCCTTGATAAGTATAAATATATCTACTAAAAATTTTCTACTGCACTATTGGTGGTCGGCTACATGGTACTATTGGGAATGCATCCTATTGGTTTCGGTTTGTAGCTAGGTGCATCATTTAAATTTTCCTACTACGATAGACTCATCCTAAGGATGCAAATGGTAGACATACACGAGGTTTGTATTTAGGAACTAATTAGAGACCTTGGATGAAGTTCCAAGATATAAACGCGGCGTAATATATGGATGGGTTAGTTCTGTCCTGCGTAAGTATCTGACGAAACTGAGCCTTAAAGTCATCCTAAAGATATGATAAGAATTACAAAAATTTTATATTCAAGTTTTATGTAGAGTTCTATCAGCTCTGGAAAAGAATTGGAATTTTTATATAGGTAGATTTCTGTAAAGAAAATAAACAAGGTGGGCAGTGCAGTGCTGTGGTAGTTTATCAGGTGCAATTGTTCGAACCTTATCCCCTAGGTTACTGGTTCAAAACTTCCCAGAAAATTCCCAAGGCTTCCTCACTAGGTTACTAAGTTACTGACCAAAAATGGTTATTTTATCACTCATGGTTTGGGCTGTACAAATATATTAAGTAGGTAACCTATGGATTCCAGATTCTGAACATATCTAATGTGTGGATTATTTGATCATGATACGGTCATCTAAAAATCCCAAAGAAATTCATGAAGCTTTCTGGAGGAGTCCACGAGCTACTGGTAAAAGATCAGGATCTTATCACCTATGGTTTAACTTACACAAAAATAGGAAGTATGTCGATTACAGATTTCAGGACACGGCGAGGTATTCTATTTGAATTCTTATTCAATGATGTATTGGTCTAAAAAAATTCCAGGTTAATTCATGGTGCTCCCCACGTGAGTCTACAATCTACTGTCAAAATTACAGAATTACTATTACGAATGAAATCGCCAAATACACTGAAATGGCGATATGGTTAGTCTAGCATGCTATGATGCATTTCAATAAGATCTAATGAAAAATCAAATAAACACACACTACTCCTACAATCTGAACAAGAACCTCAAAAATCAACAAGAACCAAACACGTTCCTGCGAGGGGATAATTAGGATCGTGAACTACCCGTTGAAATAAAAGAAAGATCGAAGATCTAATTAAACCAACAATCATATGCCCATAGTAGATATCTAAGTAATTTTGTAGCAAGCGTCTCTCAGCTGGAAGTACCCTTTATCAATTTATTTGGTGTATTCTTCATGGTTACATATTTTATTTTTCAGAAGACTAGAATCTGAAATTTTTAGGACTGCCAGACAGCAGCCAATTCATGAATTTTTAGAGGGGGCTACAGATAAGATTTATTTTTGAAACTTTTTGTGAAGCTTCCTGATGTAGTTGGTAACCTCCAGAAAAATTGGCAAGGTAAGATAAGAAGTAGAACTCTCTGTAGAAAATCTTGAATGCTGGCTGTTCCTGAATCTTCAGAACACGTCTTTTGGAGAGATAGAGTATTAAAATTTAGTTGTGGGCTTTCAGAATTTGTAAGATTTTTATGGGTAACTTATTAAACAGTAAGGAGTCAGTGTAATTTACTTGATTTCATAATTTTGTTTCAGAAGTGAAATAAGACTGAACTTTCTTAATCTCAACTTACCGGCTTCTTTTAGCGAACTAGTATTTGAATGAGACAAGCATAGAGTTGATTTTACAATTAAAAATCACAGCAAGGTGAGAAGATAAATGAGACTAAGATGAGGATGAAAACTAGAAAGGGATGAGAAGCAAAAAGGAACACACATCGTAAGCGTTTTCACAAATAGTTTTATTTAAACCTTTTACAAGTATTTTTGCAATCACCAAGCTAACCTCTAGCCTACAGTCAGTATTGCTCTGATACCAACCGCTGTGGGCACCCCGGAAGTGCATTATGAAGAGTAATTATTATGACAATGCGAAATATCTAGATGAATAGGGTCTTAAATAAAAATCAAATAAGTACAGTAACCATCCATCCTCATCGCAGCCTTGCCATAATCTTTACCCACTCACAATACAAATCCAACGCACCGAATTCAGAAATAAAGAGATATTTGGAGAGTTGATTCACCAGTCCCAAATGGCGAAGTGTGCCCGTCAAACCACATGAAGGTGGCGATAAAATACGATACACACTTCTAGGGACATAGTCTACGGTTGAATCAACATCCATGCATCTTATCATTTCTAAATTCGTACTCAAGTTCCGCTAGTCCCCAGGAAAGCGACTAGCCTCACACTTTCATCGCAAACAATTGATAAACATCACAAGTACTCTAAATATGGATAAACGAGCAGCAGGGTTATAAATATTACATAGAGGGTTCACACCCTAATTCATCACTAAGTGACACAAAAGTTAGCAACGGAAAATATAAACGTAAAAGATAAAACCAGTGGTGCCATTACCAAACCACAGGGCAACCGACTAGGGATAGAACTTAACTTCAACTACACATTATCCTAACCACCCTCGGCAGGATAACAGTAGACCACATCAATGTCGTCGTTGTCCTCACCTGAAAGATGCAGCGTGAGTACACAAGTACTCAGCTAGACTTATACAATAATAATAGTACAAAGGAGTAATGCTAGTCTCTACATCAAGGAGTATGGCTATGTTGATCTGATTTTGTATAAAGCTGATTTTATTGAGCAAGTAATACATTTGAAACATAAGCATTTGTGAAATAGCTCAATCTGAAAATTTAGGACAGCAAGCTTATAGTTCTGAAATGTAAGTAAAAATGAGCACAAACCATGCTCTAATCATCATCCATGGGTCACCATTGCCCAATTATATATGCTACACAAGCATACCACTTTTCATGACTAAACCAAGTCATATTTAACATCAAAGCCCTTTTTTTATAAACCCATCCATCCATGACGATCCTGAGTCATGGCATAACAACATAATCCCATAACCACATATCCCAAGTTGGATGCTAACATAGACTGACTAACACATCAAGCGGTCGTCCTGTGACCGTGGACACGGCTATTCGAATAGTTTTTACTCTGATCAGAGGTGTACATCTTTACCCACACGATATGATAGAAGCCAAACGGCTACACTCTAGTTTGATCCGTACCCGCCGGTACCCACACTCTACACATTGAGTGCAGACTAGAGGTCACAACAGAACCTTTTGCACGCTTAGCCCCAACCACCTAAACCACATCTGGGCCCCCGACGACTTAGTCACGTGCGTGCGTGGTAACTAAGGCAGGCTCACCGTCGTGGGAGGCACCTCCGGCCAAAACCAGGCTCGCTCGAAGCCCTCCAAGGACTCTCCGTCCTCACGACTGACGGACAGGCGTAGATGGTCGCAGCCTCCCGTGCTACTGAGTTAAGCCGTCCCATACCGGCGTGTGGAAGTACGTAGGGTGCTTGAATAGACGTCAACATGTTCGGTCCTTAACGACCCAGACGGAGCTACTTGCATCGGGGAAACACCATCGCGTCATCGCTCTATCATCCGTCCAAGTCAAACATATTTTCAATTATTATTCAGAGGTTATTCTTTTCAGATTTTAACCCATTCATTCGCTTTAAACTAGTTTTAAACCGATAGCTCTATCTATCGGATTTCTCTAAGTCTAGAAATAAGCATGGCTAAGCGTTCGGTAAAATAAAAGTATCCCAAAGTCCTTAACCAGGGGTGACAAGGTAACAACATGGAGTCAATGACCAAGGAATGGAAATGCATACAATTGGGTAATATAGACTCTACCCGTTTTTCGCATTTTTAACAATACCGAAACATGCATATAGATATTTCCTTCGCAAACAAATCAATTTATGAAAAGTATAGGTTCAATATGCTTAGATGCTTGCCTTGCTGCAGCGATGGGTCACTCTCAAGCTCTGGGTTAGTTTCTTCGTACTCCGAAACCTCCGAATCTATCGTAAAAAGCGAATATGCAAATAAAAAGCAACTAAACATGTCTATGCAAAAATGATCAATAAATCCTGAGATAGGTAGGCTACATTCTACAGTGAATTTTAGTGAAAGAATCACCTCAAAATCTTTTACGGTTTATGAGTTACAAAAATAACAAGATGAAAAGGCTGAAAATGGCAGTTTTGTAATTATTTATATTATAACCTTAAGTTATTATATTTGACTGACATTTTCTATTAAGATTTCAAGAAGGCATGTATTTATATATAATAGAGCACATCCTACTGGTTCCAACAAAATTTGGTTCACTGAAATTTGATTTAAAAACATTTAGTTATAAATTTCTCAAGTTTCTCAAAAAGAAGGGTTTAGAAACTACTTAGGCCTATTTTTAGAGGTAGTTTTGTCAAATATAAATTATCCACAGTAAAGGTTACAATTTTCTGAGTTAAACAAAAGTGGTTTTACATTTTTAGCAGTTAGGATGAATTTTCTAGAAATTGATAAATTTCTAGGTTATAAAGAGGTATATAATAGATATTTCCATTTTTAGAGAAAAAATCTTGCATGGAAGTTCTCACTTTTTATTTTATAACATTAAAGAGAACATTTTTATGAATCCAGAGAAATTTGGTTCACCTCAAAAGGAGTTATAATGGATTTTATAGAAATATTCTAAATTTCTAGGTACAAAATAAGTTATTATAGTTTCATATTATTTAATATATATTTTCTGTACAGAAGTGGTCATATTTTATTTGATAGTATTAGAGTTTACAAATTTACAGAACTAAAAAAAATTGGTTTCACTCAAAAAGGAGTTAAAATGAAATAGTTATGGATTTTCTAAATTTGGTAAATTTTCTGTTGGAAATTAAATCGGTTAATCTTTTCTTCTCTTTTCTTTTTTTCCTCAGCTGGGGCCCATCTGTCGGCAGCACAAAACCACTTTTCCTCAGCTGGGCCGTCGGCTCTGTTCGCCGGCGCCGGCGGCGAACGGCGGCGCGAGCAGGGTTGTGGCCAACAGAGAAAATGGAGAGCACTTTGAGGCATAGCCATTGGTGGCCTTATCATTGCCGGCGGTGGCTGGAGCTAGGCATAGCGGCGGCGCAGGCGGAGAGGCTTTTCGGGTCGACGAGGCAAATCGCCCTACGGGCATACTTCGTTCCAGCCAGTGCATGCATAGGTGTCTAAGAGCCACTAGGAACCTCACCGAGGGGTTTGACGAGAACGGCGAGGTCTTGTCGGCGGCGGCGGCGCCCGGATTGGTTCGGCGGCGGCAGAAACCTTTGGGTTCACGGGGACTGGCTCGATTTGCTGCGTGCGCGGTGGAGACAACACAAGCAGGAGGTTAAGGAGGTCACGAGGAGACAGCTGATGCGAGGAATCGGAAGATAGCTCACCGGTGCAGTGGGAACAGGCGCGGCGGATCTTGGCCGGAGCCGAGGAAGACGACGGCCGATCTCTGTGTTCGGTTGACGACTCTTGTGATTCCTTGGGGCGTCCTGCTCCTAGTACTGAGGCGGCACTAGTGGCGCGGTGGCTCGGCTTGCGACGTCCTGGACCGGCTGGAATGGCGATGGTGCCACAGCGGCGGTCCAGCGGAGCAGGGACGGTGCATGGCGACGGCACGGCGGCTCCAACCCGCAAACTTAGGGCCTTGAAGTATGTAAATGGAATGATTAGGAGGTGATAAACATGTTCCCGTGATCGGAAGAGGATGATGCTCACCGGAGTTGAATCGGTTTGGATCGAACGGTCGACGGCGTCGGAGAAAACGATGCTGGTGCTGGCTCTCCCGAGGTGGAATGTTGGGGTTTCTCTGAAGAACACGACTAGGCCGAGGAGTAGATGCCAATGGTGAGTTTTTAGTCAGAAGGTGGAGCTTGACGTGGAGCGAGTCGGCTGTGGTGTCCCTGGTTGGATGCCGACGCATGGGAGAAACGTGGCAGCGTTCCTGGGCGTGTCCCGAGCTTGGGCGGTGTCTCTGACTAACCAGCGGATCCAAGAGGTCTATGGGCCCACATGGCAGTGAAGAATGAGAGAGGAGCTCTCTAGAAGCTAAGTATGGGAGACTGTGTGTACAAATGCATATGCATTCTATTATGAAAGTGCACTTTAAGATCCAAAAACAATTCAAAAGAAAGCCTGCACATGAAATGGTACTTAATTTATTTATCTCTATATTTTTATGTCAAACTTTTATCTATACATATTTAGTCATATTACATTTTTTGTTTCTTGTAAATTATCTCCTGAAATTCAATCTAGGGCTGTGACAGCTTACCTCGCCCCTGCGCTCTCCATGGCAGCCGTGCCCGCTGCTGCCCCAAGGTCTTGCCGCTAATGCTATTGTGCAAGACTGAATCCAATAATCCTACATCCTCTATGCCGCCGCCTTCATCCCCCACGGCCCACGCTGCAGGCAGAGGCGGAGGAGGCCCCGAAGCTTGATGCATTGGTGGAAGGGAGCACTAGTGGCGAGAGAGGGCGCAACCTAAATCAAGAGCACATAGTGAGCAGTGCTGCCGCTAGTTGGATCAGCTCGAGTCCACCAACGTGGAGGCCACTGCCAGCCGGACCCGCTAGAGGATGCTATCATAGAGGAGGAGGCAGCCGGACGCAGCCGCGGGGTGGTTCCGAGGGACAAGGAGTTGGGAGGGCAGTGGCGGCAGCGTTGGGAGCAGGAGCGAGAGCGACAAGCTGGTTGCCTAGTTGATCCTGATGAGCTCACCTACATCGTAAGAGATGCTCTCTGCTTTGCCTTTTATTTTTTTTAATTTTTGTGCATGTGTGCGGATTGGATTGGTATAATGTATCAAATGTATCATTAAGTTATGTTGACAATGCTAATGGACATATGCGTAAGGCTGGTGTAGATGTTTTGTATCGGCAATAAATATATGGGGCTACTCGTGAGACCTAAACTTGATGGATTGCAAAGGAACACGAACGATTTATACTGGTTCAGGCCCTTGAGATGAGGTAATACCCTATGTCCAGTTATGGTATTTGCCTTTGAGGTTGTAGGATTTTGATCTTGGTGATCCTGCCCTCAAGGGGTGCCCTGCCTCCCCTTATATACCGGGGGACAGGGATACAAAGAAGGAATCCCAGTTGAGCTCTGACCAAGAGATTTCCTTCTAGGAATACAATGAAGAAGTACGCATAGGCTACGATAGCAGAAAACAAAACTTTTTTATCACGCACACCAGGACATCATGCGAGAGAGGGATCATGAATCGTTACCACTAGACGCGTAGTGCAGCGGAAGAAGGGTTGGAGAAGCCGGTCCAACCACACGCGCGTCGAGGTAGTAGTGGAAGTAGTCGATCTCCACGAACAGACCGCGATCAACCACACCAAGAGCAGATCTAATCAGCGTCGATGCCGATCAACGCCGCAACGAGCAGCGTCTCCACCGGTATCCACACGTCCGGGGCTAGAACGCCGATTGCGAGTGTACTAGCACTCGTGAGCAGCTAGGGTTTGGTTCGGGAGGTGGCGGCTAGGGTTTGGCTCGAGGTCAACCAAAAACGTGAATCACCTCGGCCCCTCGCCTCCCTATATATAGACCTCCTCACTTGGGCCTTGTGGACCGAGACCCAATAAGAGTCTACTCGGATCTCTATCCGAATCGAGCCCATATTCGAATCACATTCGAATAAGTGTTCCAACCCATTAAGCCTGCGACCCTGTAGGTTCACGTATATTTTGTCATGACCTGGAAATGCCTTTCTAGTCACCCTGTTAATAGCGGCCTCTAGCAAGGCATATTAGCCCCAAAATATGCGTAGAGATCATATCGGCTAAACCTGTAATGTTCTCATGTACAAATCCCTTTGCCTCACGATATCGATTAAGTTCAAGGTGAGACTTGTGTCATCCTCTTAATAGCTCAATCACTCTCTCAATCCTGTGATGGATTACAAACTTGTGATTGACACCTCAATCACCCTAGCATGGCCATGCACTTCCATAATCCATTACATGTTTCTCCAATAAGGAGGGGCAAATTCTATCTTGATCATTCACATCCCACTACATGTTTCATAGCAAACCCGAAGACTACTTTTATGACTACCCAGTTACGGAGTAGTGTTTAGTAGCCCCAAAATAAGCTACTACGTATGTTGTGAACCATGATGATCTCAAGTCTAAGGACTCTACATAAACACTACTTCAGATTAAATGATGACACATGAAATCTCTGCAGTATCTCATGGCGGGTCTATCCAACATATGTTCGCTAACATATGTCCATATTATCGATTTGGTATCTCCATACCATGATCAATGAGACATAATCATCAATCAATACATATGCTAATGTTAGAATCATATTTGTTCCTCATATGATATATGATCAGGGATCATTTAGAGATAGCAACATTTGACATTAAGAGTCTCATGAATAAGTCACGTACTCATTGATCAATAATGATAATGTCGATTTCTAGGAACAAATCAATACATTATAAATATAGCATGTGATATATATAACATCTCCATGTTGCCTCTAGGGCATATCACTAACAGTCTCCCACTTGCACTAGAGTCAACCATGTAGGTATCTAATACCCATTGCCCTAGTGTGAGCCTCATGCTTTGGCTGGGGAAGCGGCTTTGTCAACGGATCTGCAATGTTCAAATCCGTTTGTACTTTGCATATCTTTACATCGCCTCTCTCCACTATCTCGCGGATGAGATGAAAACGCCATAAAATGTGCTTGGACTTCTGGTGAGATTTAGGCTCCTTGGCTTGTGCAATGGCCCCACTATTATCACAGTAGAGGTCTATTGGACTAAAGGCACCAGTCATCACACCAAGCTCGGAAATAAATTTCTTGATCCAAACAGCTTCTTTAGCAGCTTCAGAAGCTGCAATGTACTTAGCTTCCATTGTAGAATCAGCAACCATCTCCTGCTTAGAACTCTTCCAGCTCACCGCACTGCCATTAAGGCAGAACACAAATCCAGATTGCGATCTGAAATCATCTTTGTCAGTTTGGAAGCTAGCATCAGTGTAACCATTTACAACGAGCTCTTCTTCACCTCCATAGACAAGGAACACATCTTTAGTTCTTCTCAAGTACTTCAAGATGTTCTTTACAGCAATCCAGTGACCTTCACCTAGATCTGATTGGTATCTACTCGTAGCGCTTAAAGCATATGAGATATCTGGACGTGTACAAAGCATGGCATACATAATGGACCCAATGGCCGAAGCATATGGGATCACATTCATCTTATCCCTCTCATCAGGTGTATTAGGACACTGACTCTTGCTAAGATTTATACCATGTGACATAGGTAGGAAACCTTTCTTAGAGTCCTGCATGTTGAACCTTTTCAACACCTTGTCAATGTATGTATCTTGACATAATCCAATTAGCCTTCTTGATCTATCTCTATAGATCTTAATGCCCAGAATGTATGCCGCCTCTCCTAAGTCTTTCACAGAGACACTATTTTTCAATGAAGACTTAACAGATTCGAGCATAAGAATGTCATTTCCGATTAGTAATATGTCGTCCACATATAAGATCAGAAATACAAGTGCGCTCCCACTAGCCTTTTTATAAACACAAGGCTCTTCTTCGTTCTTAATGAAACCAAACCCTTTGATCACTTCATCAAAATGAATATTTCAACTTCGAGACGCCTGCTTTAATCCATAAATGGATCTTTGCAGCTTGCATATCTTTCCAGCTAATTGTGGATCGACAAAACCCATGGGGCTGTGTCATGTACACATCCTCACTTAGATTTCCATTAAGGAAAGCTGTTTTGACATCCATTTGCCATATTTCATAGTCGAAATATACATCAATCGCTAGAATGATCCGAATAGACTTTAGCATTGTGATGGGCGAAAAAGTTTCATCATAATCAACACCTTGAATTTGTTTGAAACCTTTGGCCACCAATCGTGCCTTATAGATGTGAACATTTCCATCCATCTCTATCTTTTTCTTGAAAACCCATTTGCACTCAATGGTTTTAACACCATCAGGTGGATCAACCAAGTTCCAAACTTGATTACTATGCATGGATTCAATTTCGGATCTCATGGCTTCAAGCCATTTCTCAGGGTCTGGTCCCACCATCGCTTCTTCATAGGTCTTAGGCTCATCGTTGTCTAACAACAATATATCCCTTTGTTGAGTAGTCAAGAACATGTACCTCTCAGGTGCACGATATGACCTCTTTGACCTACGTGGTGCCGGTGTGTCTACAACAGGTCCTTCAACACTTTGTTCATCCTGCTGTGGTTCTGTAGGAGCTGAAACATTTTCAGGTGTTTCTCGAATTTCTTCGAGTTGCACTGTTCTCTCACTATCCCTTCTTGAGAGAAACTCTTTCTCTAAGAAGACACCATGTCGGGCGACAAACACTTTGCCTTCATGTTGATTATAGAAGTAATATCCTTTTGTTTCCTTAGGATACTCGACAAAGAAGCATTTGTCAGATTTAGGAGTGAGCTTATCAGATTGCAAACGTTTTACATAAGCCTCACATCCCCAAATCTTAAGGAAAGACAAGCTAGGACGTTGTCCTGTTCACATCTCATATGGTGTCTTTTCTACTGACTTTGATGAAACTCTGTTTAGTGTGAACATGGCTATTTCAAGAGCGTATCCCCAAAAGGACAATGGAAAATCATTTTGGCTCATCATGGGTCGCACCATATCTAATAAGGTGCGATTTCTCCATTCAGATACCCCATTCCACTAAGGTGTTCCTGGTGGAGTCAACTGTGGAATAATTCCACAATCCTTCAGATGATTGCCAAACTCATGGCTCAAATACTCACCTCCACGATCAGATCATAGAAACTTGATTGTTTTACCTAAATGATTTTGTACTACATTTTAGAATTCCTTGAACTTTTCAAAGGATTCAGACTTATGTTTCATTAGGTACACATATCCATATCTACTGAAGTCATCAGTAAAAGTTATGAAGTACTGAAAACCACCTCTGGTTGTTGAGCTCATTGGTCTACATACATCAGTATGTATGGGTGCCAATAAGTCACTTGCCCTTTCACCTTGACCGGTGAAAGGTGCCCTTGTCATCTTGCCAAGTAAACAAGATTCACATGTCTCAAATAATTCAAAATCAAATGAGTATGTTGGGAACCATGATGATATCAAGTCTAAGGACTCTACATAAACACTACTTCAGACTAACTGATGACACATGAAATCTCTGTAGTATCTCATGGCGGGTCTATCCAACATATGTTCGCTACCATATGTCCATATTATCGATTTGGTATCTCCATACCATGATCCATGAGACATAATCATCAATCAATACATATGCTAATGTTAGAATCATATTTTTTTCCTCATATGATATATGATCAGGGATCATTTAGAAATAGCAACATTTGACATTAAGCGTCTTATGAATAAGTCACGTACTCATTGATCAATAATGATAATGTCTATTTCTAGGAACAAATCAATACATTATAAACATAGCATGTGATATATATAACATCTCCATGTTGCCTCTAGGGCATATCACTAACATACAATGTGCCCGACTAGGACTATATCATTCCCCTGTCGTACATGGTTATGTATGCCGAGTCCTATTATATCCCTAATTATAAGGATAGACCCATCCTCTGTCCGAGTGGCCCCATAGCTTCACATGAGGTACCCAGGGCCCATGGCACCGACAGCAGCCCCTGAGACCTTCATAGTTGAGTCACAGCTGATGCCGAGTGCTCATCCTCCACAGTGAAGAATTCCCAAGTGCATTGCTCCTAAGTACTCTTTGTCCAAGTGCTTCTTCTTCCGAGTCTTGCTTCATGTCAGCCGGCAACGAGGCTATGAAGGGCTTCATAGAGAAATATGAATAGTGTGCACCAAATAGGCACACCTATTAGGTGTAGCCCCCGACTTTGTGCTTAATTGTGAAACAATTAAACATAAAGTCAAAGATCTTTAACCTTGTAGTCTTTCTCGAGTAGTATACCACTCGGTATATAGACTCTTTAGCATCATGTTAGCTGGAATAATTTTTGCTCATGGCAATTGGTGGCTAAGCATGTAAGCCAAGTACCACATCTTGGATTTTAACCCAATGTGTGGTCAGGTGTACTTAAGAGATACTGCATCCTCAATTTTAATGGAGACCAGCTGTCGATCCTTATAAGGATGGATCCTCAATACCTGGTAAATATCTGAACACATGTGTCCAACAATTAGGCTTTCATGAAGCATATCTGATTATTTAATCGATTTATGTTAATAGCATCTGTACTATGATTTTAACATAGCCAGCAGTCAACTCTACAGAGCATGCCATTTAGAAACTCATATCTTGTGGCCCAGTACCGAATTAGCCAGCCCAAGCCCACTTATTAGCACAGGCTCTATAAAAGTGGCGATTGAGAGAAAAGATTTTCTCATCTTCTCCAATCCACCAATCGTTTCGCCTTCCAACTTCCGCACCGAAACTTTTCACTATGTCTTGCTAGGGTTTGCCATAGCCGGCGTCTCCTGCGCAAAACTCGAGTGATTCCGCTCCGCCGCATCCATCGTAAACCTTCCAAAGCATTTCCCCCAAATTTTCTCACTCCCAACAATGCCAAGAGCTTCACTCAACATCCCTGAGGTGTCTGCGGAGGCTTGGCCGGTCTCAGACTGCGGCTTGACAAAGCTAAAGTATCTGGAGAAGCAAGTAATGCTGCAGCAGCGAGAAGTCATCCATTGGCGCACCGCCGAAGGGGAATCTATTCCGACGCCCCGATCTGGTGAGGCTGTGGCCTTCACCTCTTTTTTCCACCGCGGTCTCGGCCTTCCCTCTTCGGATTTCTTCCGCCAACTTCTATCCTTCTACCAACTAGAATTGGTGAATTTGAACCCCAACTCCATCTTCGCCACATTGTGTGAATGTTTTCTGGGGGTAAAGCCCCATTTCAACCTTTTCCAGTATTTATTCCACATCAAGCCCTAGCCATCCAAAAATAAATTCCAAGTGATTGGGGGAGCCGGTCTCCAACTCAGGAACAAAATGAAAAAGATTTATCTCTCTATTCCTTTGAAAACCTCCCTCAAGGGCTGGCATAGAGAATGGTTCTATTGTTCCGATCTCGAACCTTCTCTGCCCCCTTTCACTGGCTCTTCTCCGGTGGTCATGCCCAGCTGGTCTTCCATGCCAAACTACGAAGAGATGGGCCAAGTGTACCAACTGATAGAGAAGATCGATCAATTGAAGAACTCGGGATTAATCGGTCCCTGGGTGGCGAGGTGTTTCCTAAAACACCGCACTAGGCCACTAAAGCTGAGAAGCCACTTCGGCTGGGATTACCAGAGCAAGAAGGATCCCAGCCGAGAATACCTGGATTTGACTGATGCGAACAAGATGACTGACACCTTGCTTGGCTTTTTTGTTAATGGGGTTGTGGAAACTGAAGACGCCGAGCGCACCACTGCAGCCTACAGCCAGAAAAAACCTCGGCCACAGGTAATCTTGAAAAGCTGATTTGGTATTGCTATTCATTGGTGATGAATATATGTGGACATTTGTCTGGAATCATCCTCTAATGTATGATGCATGTTGTTGCAACATTTGCAGGATTGTGAGAAATTTGATGATGACTCCCAAACCTTGTCGGCCACCAAAACAAAGAAGAGGCTGGCCAGTCCTTCTGCTGCTCAGCCCAACTCTAAGAGAGCTAGGAAGAAACCCATCGATGATCTGAGCAAGAAGAGAACAAGCAAGCCGAGCATAGCGCCGGGGAGTCTAAGGACTAAAGACCCCGCCAGTCTAGCCCCCAGGCCACCAAGCCTGTGGCCTTCTCCTCCGAGTCCAAGGCCAGCAGCATCGAGCTCAAGGCCAACGCTGCCTAGTACAAGATCAGCAACACCAAGCCCAAGGGTGGCACCGCCGAGTAGCTCGACGCCCCAGTCGGCTGCGCTAGAAATAGGGCCGACTAGAGGTAAAGCACCACCATCGATTGCCGCACTGACTGGCCCGACAGCCAGCAGCTCTCCACTGCTAATATCTTCTGGAGCTTCCTCATGGAAGTTCAAGATTTCCAAGAAGTAAGCGATCTTCAATCTTCCAAGAGTCTTGAACGATGTGATAGTATCTTGATACTTGACTTATTGTGCAGGAAGCGAGTCAATATTGGTCCCAAGGGGACCATGCCAGCTGCCCCTGTTACTGTGTCATCCCCAGCCAAGCCAGCACTAGCAAGTTCGTCTGCCAAGCTAGAGACTGCCCTAGTTGTAGAGGTTGAAGCAATCCTGACAGTAGGACCAATAGTGCCAGCTGACCAAGGGGGGAGTGCTGAAGCTGCTGCTCCAGCCCCTGAGCAAATCGCTAAACCCCCAGCAGCCACTGAGTCCAGGACCAGGACCCCATTGCCACTTATATCACCGTCGTCTTCAGATGAAGTGGACATCCCCCGACTTGAAGCCCCTCCCCGTGACTTCCCGACAACGTTCCATTGGGTATCCCCTGAGGGAGTTACCGAGAGCTACGAGCATGATGAACAAGCTACGGCAAGGGAGCGTGAAGTTCTTCTTCGTGCTGCAATCACCGTGTCCAAGGGAGTTCAGGTATGTAGCAAATCTTGCTATGTTGAGTTCTCGACGGTTCTCCTTAATCTGGTACTCCGCCATTTAACTCTGTTTTGCTCTGTTTTGCTCTGAGAAGAAGATTGTCGACCGCTCGGAGAAAGTGAACAAGGTCCTGACATAGCTCGCCCCCATCTTCAATGACTGAGCTAGCTCTAGGCCGCCAAGAATGACCTGGAACGGACTAGCCGGGAGAAGGAAATTTGGCTAAGGGGAGAAGTAGATCAGCTCAGGGATGAATGAAAAGTGGGGTCTAGCTGAGAAGATCAGAAGTAAGTCTTCTGTATTATCCTCCCGAGTAAATCCCGAGTATATTTCTCCAGCTTTGTTGATTCCCGACTGCCTTTTTGGGTTCTGACTGCAATCTCGAGTTCTTGACTATTCTGATTTGCAGCCCTCGAAGCCGAGTTGAAAACCCAAACAGAGGAGAGGAAACAACAGGAGATTAAGCAGAAGGAAGTTAAAAAGGCCAAAGCGAACTGGAAAAAGCCAAAGCCAAAGTGGAGGCCGACTATGCAAGTAAGCCTCCTCCCTGACAATAACCTTAACCCATCTTCTTGTTACTCTGACTGCATTGTTTGGCTAACAAGTATACTTGTCGATAAACTTGAACAGCTTCGAAAGCCAATGCTGTCACACCCAAATTTTTCCCCTTCAATAGGGCCACACAAAATATATTAAAGAAAAAGAATCAAAGAAATTATTTTAAAAGGCCAAGGGAATTAATTAAATAAGTGAAATGCGAGATTATAAACTATCATGGCTGATAATATTTTTCCTATATTCTCCTTGCCAAAATACACTAACAGGATTTTTATGGGAATTTTTAGAGCACTGGAAGCAATTTTTAATAAATCAAAACAAATTATCGGAATTAAAATCCTTCTGGAAATTCTCTTTTTCCTTTTTCTTTCCTTCCTTTTCTTTTTTCCTTTTTTTCCTTCCCGCTGGGCCGCGGCCCAGTTCTGTGTCTCGGCCTGCCGAGCCCGCGTGTGCATGCCCCTCCTCACGGGCCCACCCATCAGCCAGCGTCCACTCGCCCGTGCTGTTTCCCTCACTGCTCTCGCTGACTGTTGGGACCGAGGCCCCACATGTCAGCTTCGTCCTCAACTTTCGGCCGAATTGGCTAGAGGGGATCGAGCTGCCCCATCCGTCGGATTTCACCGTTCCCGTTTCCCCCGCACCTCGGCTCCAAGTTCAAACCGCGCGGACCGAGTCCCCGTCCGTTTCCCTACCTTCTTCGCCCCTCTCGCCCACGACCACGGTTGAATCATGCCCACTAGCCGCCATGGCCGTTGCCCCACATCCCGAGAAATTAGGCCAACTCGGCCACGAACTCCCGCAGCCGAGTACATATAAACCTTCCCCGTGCCCCGCTCTCACTTTCCCCTTAGTTGCCCACGCCTACCGAGTACCCAAACTTCCTCCGCGCCGAGCTCCTGAATCACCGCTGACTCCAGTCGCATGTCGCCGCTGCAACAGCCATCGCCGACTACCGCGCTCGTGCTCACTAGCTTCGCCACACCCTGCTGTGTCTTGTTCCCACCGTCGGTCGCCTTGGATTCCCGCCGGAACTCCATTCTCTCCATCGCCCCTTTTGGTAAGCCTTTCCGCCGGCAGTCGGCTACGGGTTTCCGATGACCCACTCGGTCTTTTTCCCTCCTAACATGTTCTACACCTTCGCCAGGTCCTCCTGCACCTCGTTCGCACCTCCATCATCGCTTTGAGCCGCCAAAACGCCATCGCCATCGACATCCCGAACCTCATTGCCACCAATCCTCTCTGCTCTCCGCCGTTTGCTACTCTCCGTCGGTCGCCGCACCTCGGTGAGCACTCGACCGCATTCCTCACCTCCCCTGCCGCTCGCCGCTGCCCTCCGCCGCGCCGGATGGTCACCGGCGGTGACCATCGGGCCATGTGCGCCGTCGCCGTGCTGCACGCGCCAGCGGGGCTCGTTCTCGACTAGATCTGAGCATCCGATCTGCCTTGGCAGATCGGGGCCGCTCGTGTGCCTATGTCCACGGTCGCACGTGAGTGGACTGCGTCCACCATGCGCCGTACTCTCATGCGCCACTGACCCATGGGTCCCACCTATCGGCGCCGGTTCCCCGTGGTCCGCTGACGCATTAAATCCTTGTTAATGCGCAATAAATCGTTTAGAAATTATTTTTGCATAGGAAAATCATAGTAAAACTTCTAAAATTCATAACTAATTCATTCAAGCTCCGATTGATTCCATTCAAATTTCATTAAATCTAGAAAAATGCCAAGAATCCATTAAAAATACTTTTTAGCTCCTGTTTCTATGTCCACATGTACTGTTTTTAGTTGTTTGTGCGTTATTTGCTATAGAAACCGACGTTGTCGATCGTCCAGTTTACTACGAAGTCGTTGCCGAATTCGCCGAGCTGGAGTAAGGCAAGTCACATTGTTTCATCAATCATTTTAAACCCATTTATTGCAAATGATTTGTTTTAAATTAATAAACATGCATTATTTCATTATTTTATGTGGGAAGGGTGACCTATATAAATGCAATTTTAATTGCTCTGACCTGTTTACCTCCCGTACACCTTTGTAGCTGGGTAATAATATGACTAGAGGTCATTGTTAGGATGCTTAGCCCTACTTAAAAACCTTTAGCTCTCGTGGGGATTTAAATATTTTAATTTACATTTATGGTTCGACTCAATGTTGGGAAATGGAACTTTGGATATGTTGATGTTAAATTAGTAAAATTTGACCTAAATGATGGTCTGTGGGTGCATGGTTTTGCTGGTCGCACCCATGGCAATTAAGGACCGGTTCGTGGGAACCCTTTGGGCAAATACTCGTACATTCCACAAGCCAGCGTAGGCAACAGCTGGGCTTCTAGCGTCTCTTCTCCCTCTCCTAGGCACCGATGGTGAGGATGGGCGTGATGGAGTTGGGTTGGCCTAGGGTCAGGTTGATTGGCTTCCGGATCCATTGTGGTGCAAGGGGTTTAGCCTGGCTGATGTGGGGTGTCCTGGCTGTAGGTGCAACCTCAGCGTGGTGTGGATGGTTAGGGAGAGGTTGCGCGAACGGTCCTGTCACAGCCTCTCACGGGGTGTCGTGGTGATACGCCGGCACACGAGAACGTGTGTGGGGCTGTGTCTTGTGGGTATGGTTGTACACCTCTGATCAGAGTAAATCTTTTCGGATAGCCACACCCGCGGATATGGGCGATTGGTCAAGACTCACCGTGATTAGTCTCACCCTTACTTAATTAACTTGACTTAATGGAACTGGTATAGTTCAGATGGATGGTTGGGCCTGGTTAACGTGGTGTAATGTTAATCAGTGGAGGATTAATATTGTTCAATTAATCAACCTTTTACTGTTTGCAAACTCTTGTTTGCCACTGCTTTTATGCAAATGAATCTCTAGCCTATCTTTGTCTCCCGTGCATTGTGCATATTTGTGGGTGTGATTTGTTGAGTACTGTGGGTGGTACTCAGTCTTGCTCCTTTTCCCCCTCTCAGTGGTGGAGTACCTGTCCGACAAGGATCAACAAGAGAACTAGGCTGGCTCCATCGTCAAGATGCCTGTGGAATGGAAGCTAAGCTTTCGCTTGGCTAGTTATATATAGACTTTATTTGTTTTTACCGCTACATTAATGTAAGACTCTTTTATTCTGTTTGTAAGACGCACTTTGTATGGCAACTTGGTATTGTGTACCCTGACTTTCCTGGACAAGGATCTAATACACAGAAATGTTCAGAATTCTGGTTATGAATTTTTGGGCGTTACAAAGTTGGTATCAGAGCCGAACTTGACCGTAGGACCAGCCAAATGGAAACCCTAAGAACCATCTGAAATTTCATTTGCATATGCTTTTGCACTTGTATTTCTTTCAAGGAAAATTGGGAATTTGTTCTTGGATTGGGATAAAATCTTGGGCTTTATTCGACTAAAATTTTTGAGTCAAGTCAAAGCTATGGTAGAAATTTTATTCTAGGGTTATGACATAGGTGTCCAAATTTTGGGAAACACAATGGTTATCGGGGTTATGCACGATTTTAAGCATGCATAAAGTATTTTTACTTGCTTGCCATTATTATTTAAAATTAATTTGCTACTGTATGGCTTTGTCATACCATTTCGTCAGATTCTCAAGAAAGTTTATATGTAAAATTATTTCATGCATAAAATTGTTGTTTATTTCCAAATTATTTATTGTTCACCTTATTATTGATTCCCCTCCTTGCCTTCTATAGATGGACAGTCTCCCCAACTAATGCGGTGCAGACATGGGTGGATTCGTTGAAGAGCTTCGCATGATGAGCTTCACTTTGGGGTACAACCATGCCCCGGAGTACACCGCAGTGAAGCCCTTGGAGGGTGAGCTCCCTCACCGTATTCGCTTGGAGCTACCAGGCGAGCTATACCTCCTGCCAGCCATGGAGGTTGAGATCGGCGGGCGTACCTACGACCACGCCTGCTAGGAGGTAGCTTTCCATCTGATTGGAGAGCTACGCCGGAGACACCACTCTACCCTCCGCACCACCGCCTACCACTACCTTCCTAGCCAGGCCCATTACCAGGTCTACAGCACCTTCTAGCTAGCTAACGACGAGAACGACACCACCATCGTCCACATGAGGCAGGTGATGTGGGCCATGGACTACATGCACGCCAACTGGGTGCGTGTGGCCCACGATAGGGAGGATGCCAACTGGATGACCATTATCGGTCTCTAGAACAAGGTCGACCGTCTGAAGAAGGAGGTCGCGGAGTTGAAGGGACAACCACCACCCGGTGGGGCCAGGATCAGTCTGACCCCGAGGAAGATGACCCTTCCTCCGGTGTGTATTCCGTTGGCCCCTAGGAACGGACCACACACACGACCGCCAGCACCACCCGCACCAGCACCAGCTCCAGCACCCGCGCCATCACCAACTAGCGGTAGGATCAGCGCATCGTCAAGCGACGGTAGCTCTCAGGGAGGTACTAGCATCCGCGGGGGCTTCACCTCCACCGACGACAACAGCTCCCTCAGTGGATCCCGAACCTGCAGCGAGGCCAGTTCATCGGCTCATAGTAGTGAGGACTACATGAACGGATCCAGGAGCCGCACCGACGATGAGGTGGGCGACGAGCAGGAGCCAGAGTATAACTCAGATGACCGCAGGAGTAGTTTAGAGCACTAGGCGCATCGTCCTTAGCTTTAACTTTTTCTAGTTTGATTTTATGTTTAGTTGTAATGTCAGGATGATTGCTTTGGGGTAGTTGTTGTTTCATACCGTCTGTTGTGGTATGGCCGCCTCAGTTGAATTGCTTTTGTTATGCTTCCAAACTATGCACTTCAGTTAACTTAATTCAGTCACTTAATCATCACTCCTATTTCTAAGCCACCTGTTTTTCTCCTTCCCTCCCATTTCCATCTCCCCCTTCAAATGGTGAACACTAGGAATGGTAACCGCACTGCCAGCAATGCCAGCGCGACGAACCAAACGGATGGAGCGCCACAGTACAACGGGACTCCCCAACACATGTCACCTCCTCTACCTGAGAACCCCACACTCGCCCAGGTTCTGGCCAACCAGAACCAGATGATGGCAATCATGATGTAGCAGATGCAGCAGAACAACTTGCAGCTGCAGCACCAGCAACCTCACATCCTGGCCTTCGCCCCTCAGTCTAAGCTGCCTGAGTTCTTGAGGGTCAGGCCACCTACCTTCTCCAGCACCACCAACCCCATGGACACCAACGACTGGCTGTTGGTGATCGAGAAGAAGCTCAACCTCCTCCAATGCAACGACTACGAAAAGGTCGCCTTCGCCACGCACCAGCTCCAGGGTCCCGCCTCAACTTGGTGGGACAACTTCCTCGTGACCCGCACCGCCACAACGGAGGTCACTTGGGCTGAATTTTGTCACAACTTCTGAAAGTCTTAGATTCCGGCCGGCATTGTGGCATAGAAGAAGAGAGAGTTTAGGGACCTGGTACAGGGAAATAAGACAGTCACGGAGTACCTCCATGACTTCAACCACTTGGCGCACTACGTGCTAGAGGACGTCCGCACTGATGTGGAGAGACAGGAGAAGTTCCTAGAGGGACTCGACGACGAGCTAACCAACTAGCTTCTCTCTAGTGACTACCCTGACTTCGAGAAGTTGGTGGACAAGGCGATCCACCAGGAAAATCAGCGCAACAAGATGGACCGCAAGCGGAAGGTGGGCCAATTCCGAGCCTACCAGGGGCAGCACCAAAGGCCAAGGGTGATGCTGGGGCATCAGGGTGGACCTTCCACCATGATCGCCCGCCAGCAACGCCCGTTCCAACTAGGGCACTTTGGAGGCAGCAGCAACAACAGCGGGCAGCACAACCATCACCCGCTCCATGCCCACCAATGGCGCCAGCACCGCAAGGCCAGCCACGGAAGGACAACGGGAGCAAGACCCTCATCTGCTTCAACTACAACGAGCCGGGCCACTTTGCCGACAAGTGCCTGAAACCAAAGCGGATGGGACATAGGCCTGCAGCTCCCCAAAACCCCAACACCAACCAGCAGGTGATAAAGGGGTGTGTTAACCACATCTCCGCAGAAGAGGCACAGGCTGCACCGGAGGTGGTACTGGGTACGTTTCTCGTAAACTCAATACCTGCAACAGTACATTTTTATTCTGGTGCAACGCATTCATTCATATCCAAGAAATTTGTGGGGACACATGGGATAAAAGTGGTAGAACTTAAAATCCCCATGCGGGTTCATACACCAAGGAACCGCATGACCACAACTCACTATAGCCCTTTAGTGAGCCTAGAAATCCAAGGATCACCCTTTCTAGCCAATCTCATCCTCCTAGAATCCAAAGACCTTGATGTCATCCTAGGGATGGATTGGTTGACCCGACACAAAGGAGTGATCAACTGCACTGACCGCACCGTTGCAGTAACCAACCTGGAAGGAAAGGCAATTACCTTCAAGTCGCCAGTGCCACATAAGCAGGAAGCAAGCTTAAATCTGGTCGCAGTAGAGCAACAATCGAAAAGTGGGAAGAAGTCAGAGCAGAAAATAGAGGAAATCCCGATAGTGAGGGAGTACCTGGATGTGTTCCCGAAAGATCTACTGGGGATGCCACTAGAAAGGGAAATCGAGTTCAGAATTGATTTGGCACCAGGAACAATGCCTATCTACAAGAGGCTATATAGAATGGCACCAAACGAGATGGCAGAAGTCAAGAAGCAAGTCGACAACCTACTACAGAAGGGTTACATCTGACCAAGCATGTCGCCTTGGGGTGCACTGGTCATCTTCGTGGAGAAGAAATACAAAACAAAGCAGATGCGCATGGATTATCGCGCACTAAACGACGTCACAATCAAGAACAAGTATCCCTTGCCAAGGATTGACGACCTCTTCGATCAATTGGAGGGAGCCACTGTCTTCTCCAAGATAGACCTGCGATCAGGCTATCATTAGCTGAGGATCTGAGAAGAGGATATTCCGAATACAAGCTTTCACCACTCGGTATGGGCTGTACGAGTGCACCGTTATGTCCTTCGGACTGACAAATGCACCGGCCCTCTTCTTGAATCTAATGAACAAGGTGTTCATGGAGTTTCTGGACAAGTTCGTGGTGGTTTTCATCGATGACATCCTTCTAAACTCAAAATCAGCAGAAGAACCTGAGCAACATCTCTGGTTGGTTCTCGAGAAGCTGAGAGAGCATCAGTTGCACGCCAAGTTTAGCAAGTGTGACTTCTGGTTGAAAGAAGTACAATTCCTCGGGCACGTTATCACCGCCCAGGGAGTTGCTATGGATCCAATGAATGTGGAGTCCTTTACCAATTGGAAACCGCCCAAGACCATGACACAAGTGCGGAGTTTTCTCGGACTTGCAGGTTATTACCGCCGGTTTATCAAGAACTTCTCGAATATTGCGAGACCCATGACTCAATTGTTGAAGAAAGACGTAAAGTTTATCTGGACAACCGAGTGCAATCACAGTTTTGAGGAACTAAAAAGGAAGTTAGTCTCGGCACCAGTCCTAATCTTACCTGATCCCAAGAAAGACTTCCAGGTGTATTGCGATGCATCTCGCCAAGGGCTAGGATGTGTGCTAATGCAAGAAGGCAGAGTGGTAGCCTATGCATCACGACAGTTGTGTCCCCATGAGGGCAACTATCCGACACATGATCTGGAATTGGCTGTAGTGGTCCATGCTTTGAAGATTTAGCGGCATTACCTCATCGGTAACCGCAGCGAGATCTATACGAACCAAAGAGTCTGAAGTATATCTTCACCTAGCCCGACCTGAACCTCCGTCAAAGAAGGTGGTTGGAGTTGATTAAAGATTATGATGTGGGAATACACTACCACCCAGGAAAAGCCAATGTCGTGGCAGACGCTTTGAGCAGGAAAACTTACTGCAACACCACTCGAGCAGAGACGTTGTGCAAGGACGTGCAGAAGAGTTCAAACGTCTGAATCTGGGCATCATTGACCCTGGATTCATGGCAGTCCTAGAGACCTAGCCCACACTCTTCGATCAAGTTCGCGAGGCCCAAGCGAATGATCTAGAGATCAAAGAACTCAAGAAGAACATGAGAGTTGGAAAAGCCCAAGGATTAACGGAAGACGAAAATGGGACAGTTTGGATGGGAGAACGATTGTGCGTCCTAGAAAACAAGGAACTCAAAGACTTAATCCTCCAGGAAGCTCATGAGACGCAGTACTCCATTCATCCCAGAAGCACTAAAATGTACCAAGACCTCAAGACAAAGTTTTGGTGGGCCAACATGAGAAGAGAAATCATGAAATTTGTGGCACTTTGTGATGTGTGTCAGCAAGTCAAATTAGAACATCAAAGGCCTGCAGGACTTTTCAACCGCTTAGAGTCCCAGAGTGGAAATGGGAAGAGATCAGAATGGATTTCATCACCGGTTTACCCCGCACATCTTTGGGATACGACTCAATCTGGGTGATCGTGGACCGGCTCACCAAGGTTGCCTATTTCATTCCGGTGCATATAGCGTATTCGGGCAAGAAGCTGGCAGAACTCTAGATGGCCCGCATAATGTGTTTACACAGAGTACCCAAGAGGATTGTATCAGACCGCGGTAGCCAATTCACTTCCAAGTTCCGGCAAAAGCTGCAAGCAGAACTAGGAACCCGACTAAATTTTAGCACAGCCTACCATCCCCAAACAGACGGACAAATTGAAAGAGTCAACTAGATATTGGAGGACATGATGAAGGCTTATGCGTTGGATTTCGGTAGGACTTGGGATAAGAGTCTGCCCTATGCGGAGTTCTCGTATAACAACAGCTACCAAGCCAGTCTGTAGATGGCCCCATTTGAAGCTCTATATGGCAGGAAGTGTTGAACGCCCCTCTTCTAGGATCAGACAGGTGAACGCCAGGTATTCAGGACCGATGCACTCAAAGAGGCAGAAGAGAAGGTAGCCATTATCCGGAAGCAATTTAAAATAGCTCAGTCAAGACAGAAGAGTTACGCCGACAACCGTCACAGAGATCTGAGTTTCGAAGAAGGAGACTATGTGTATCTTCACGTCACACCACTCCGCGGGGTACACAGGTTCCAAACCAAAGGGAAGTTGGCCCCTCGTTTCGTGGCACCCTACCAAGTACTAGCTCGTAAAGGCGAAGTTGCATACCAGTTGGATCTCCCAGCTTCAATGGCAGGTATACACGACATTCTCCACATGTCACAACTGAAGAAATGTCTGGGGGTATCAGCAGAACAGGCCGATCCGGAGCAGATCGAGATTCAGGAGGACTTCACCTATGTGGAAAGGCCAATTCGGATCTTGGAGATCAGTGAAAGGAACACCAAAAGCCGTGTGATCAGGTTCTGCAAGGTACAGTGAAGCCACCATTCGAAGGAAGAAGCCACTTCGGAATGAGAAGGTGAGTTGAAGTCCACCCATCCGCACCTCTTCGCCAACACGTCCGAATCTCAAGGACAAGATTCCATTTAAGGGGGATAGGTTTCTCACACCTTGATTTTTTCCCCTTAAATAGGGCCACACAAAATATATTAAATAAAAAGCCTCAAAGAAATTATTTTAAAAGACCAAGGGAATTAATTAAATAAGTGAAATGCGAGATAATAAACTATCATGGCTGAGAATATTTTTCCTATATTCTCCTTGCCAAAATACACTACCAGGATTTTTATGGAAATTTTTAGAGCACTGGAAGCAATTTTTAATAAATCAAAACAAATTATCAAAATTAAAATCCTTCTGGAAATTCTCTTTTTCCTTTTTCTTTCCTTCCTTTCTCTTTTCCTTTTTCCCTTCCCGCAGGGCCACGGCCTAGTTCTGTGTCTTGACCTGCCGTAGCCCGCGCACGCACACCCCTCCCCACGGGCCCACCCATCAGCCAGCGTTCGCTTGCCTACGCTGTTTCCCTCACTGCTCCCACAGATCGATGGGACCAAGGCCCCACATGTCAGCTTCGTCCTCAACCTCCGCCCACCCGAATCGTGCCGCCAGGGATCAGCTGCCCCGTCCGCCAACTCGCACGATTCTTTCAAGCTAAACGTTCCCCGTGCCCCGCTCTCACTTTCCCCCGAGCCCAAACCTCCTCCGCCCGAGCTCCCGAATCGCCGCTACGCTTCGCCGACACGTCGAGCCATCCTCGCGCTCGCTAGCTTCCGCCTTGGATTCCGCCGGAACTCCATTCTCCGTCGCCCCTTTCGTCTCTCTGCCGACAGTCGGCCGCGGTTCCGACAACCAACTCGCCCTCCCACTTCTAGCCTTCGCCATGGCTGCCCCCCACATCGCTAGCCAGAAAACAAAATTTTCGACCCCCAGGAACTACTGCTAGTTATAGATATGGGATTACCACTAGACGCGCAGGTGCACGGCTCGATGTAGTCGTACGCGTCACAAGTGCAGTTCCGTCCGTCCCTCCCTCTCACTTTGCAGCACCTCCGAGGTATCCCACACTAGGTCCGCGAGTGCAACAACAAATGGCAAACCTAGCCCTCCGCCCACCCCTTGGTATTTATAGCTCCGGAATCGCCCATTAGGCTTGTCTTCGGGTCCGACCCAAATTAGGTTCCAGCCCCTTAAGCGTCGACCCTATGGTTCACGTACGCATAGACATGGCCGAGTCACCACTACCGTGCTACGCAACTCACATAGCTGTTATTCACGCTGCACCCCGCCATGCTTCTTGCTCTAATCATTGAGTGATCCAGTGATATCTCTCTCACTTAGAGAGCTCCATTCTCTCTTTACTACCCTGTTAAAGTAGTCCCTGAGTAGGTCGTTTCACATCTTGAATACATACAACAATCTCAGGTCTAAGGACATAACGTACATGATGTGAATAGAGATAATTACAATTTCTCATGTGGGTCAGTCCAGCTCCATGTCACACATGTGCCCACATTATTAGTGACATCTCCATGTCTATGACTTGTGAAACATAGTCATCAACTAATACATGTGCTGATCTAATATTCATGTGTGTCCTCACAAAACTCCGATCAGGGACAACCATACAAGTAAAAAGTTTCACGAACAATTCACATAATTGCCAATCGCAATGGATATTCAATGAACCCATAATATATCAGGGATACAATCACAATATCATCATTCCTATGATTACCTCTAGGGCATATTCCCAACACCTCGTTCACGCCTCTGTCGCCGCTTTGAGCCGCCGGAACGCCGTCGCCGTCAACATCCCGAACCTCATTGCCACCAATCCTATCTGCTCTCCGCTGTTCGCCACTCTCTGTCGGTCGCCGCACCTCCGTGAGCACTTGGCCACATTTCTCACCTCCCCCGCCGCTCGCCACTGCCATCCACCGCGCCGGATGGTCACCAGCGGCGACCATCGGGCCACGTGCGCCGTCGCCGTGCACGCCGGCGGGGCTCGTTCCCGACTAGATCTGAGCCGTTCGAGGCAGATCGGGGCCGCTCGTGTGCCTCTATCTGCGGTGGCACGCGAGTGGACCACGTCCACCATGCGTCGTACTCTCATGCTCCACTGACCCGTGGGTCCCGCCTATCGACGCCAGTTCCCCGTGGTCCGCTAACGCATTAAATCCTTGTTAATGCGCAATAAATCGTTTAGAAATTGTTTTTACATAGGAAAATCACAGTAAAACTTTTAAACTTCATAACTAATTCATTCGATCTCCGATTAATTCCATTCAAATTTCATTAAATCTAGAAAAATGCCAAGAATCCATTAAAAATACTTTTTTGCTCCTATTTCTGTGTCCACATGTACTGTTTTTAATTGTTTGTGCATTGTTTCGCTATAAAAACTGACGCCATCAATCCTCCTGTTTACTAAGAAGTTGTTGCCGAATTTGCCGAGCCAGAGCAAGGCCAGTCACATCGTTTCCTCGATCATTTTGAACCCATTTATTGCAAATGATTTGTTTTAAATTAATAAACATGCATTATTTCATTATTTCATGTGGGAAGGGTGACCTATATAAATGCAATTTTAATTGCTCTGACCCGTTTACCTCCCGTACACCTTTGTAGCTGGGTAATAATATGACTAGAGGTCATTGTTAGGTTGCTTAGCCCTGCTTATAAACCTTTAGCTCACGTGGGGATTTAATTACTTTAATTTGCATTTATGGTTCGATTCAATGTTGGAAAATGGAACTTTGGATATATTGATGTTAAATTACTAAAATTTGACCTAAATGGTGAGCTGTGGGTGCATGGTTTTACTGGTCGCACCCATGGCAATTAAGAACCGGTTCGCGGGAACCCCTTGGGCAAATACTCATACATTCCACAAGCCAGCGTGGGCAACGGCTGGCCTTGTAACGTCTCTTCTCCCTCTCCTAGGCACCGATGGTGAGGATGGGCGTGATGGAGTTGGGTCGGCCCGGGGTAGGGTTGATCGGCTTTCGGATCCATTGTGGCACAAGGGGGGTAGCCTGGCCGATGTGGGCTGTCCTGGCGGTAGGTGCAACTTTAGCGTGGTGTGGATAGTTAGGGAGAGGTTGCGTGAACGGTCCTATCATAGCCTCTCACGGGGTATCGTGGTGATACGCCAGCACACGGGGATGCGTATGGGGCTGTGTCTTGTGGGTACAGTTGTACACCTCTAATCAGAGTAAATCTATTCAAATAGCCGTGCCCGTGGATATGGGCGATTGGTCAAGACTCACCGTGATTAGTCTCACCCTTACTTAATTAACTTGACTTAATGGAACTGGTATAGTTCAGATGGATGGTTGGGCCTAGTTAACATGGTGTAACGTTAATCAGTGGAGGATTAATATTGTTCAATTAATCAACCTTTTACTATTTACGAACTCCTGTTTGCCACTGTTTTTACGCAAATGAACCTCTAGACTATCTTTGTCTCCCGTGCATTGTGCATATTTGTGGGTGTGATTTGTTGAGTACTGTGGGTGGTACTCAGCCTTGCTCCTTTTCCTCCTCTCAATGGTGGAGTACCTATCCAACGATGATCAGCAAGAGAACTAGGCTGGCTCTGCCGTTAAGATGCCTGTGGAATGGAAACTTTCACTTTGCTAGTTGTATATAGACTTTATTTGTTTTTAGCGCTGCATTTATGTAAGACCCTTTTATTCTGTTTCTAAGACGCACTCTGTATGGCAACTTGGTGTTGTGTATCCTGACTTTCCTGGACAGGGATCTAATACACAGAAATGTTTCAGAATTCTAATTATGAATTTCTGGGCGTTACGAGTGCCAGGCCAAATTCAGCGCCTTTACAGAGGAGATCAAGGTTGTCAAGGAGTCACGGGAGATTCTTGTAGAATCCGTGAAAGGGCTCCTTGACATTATGGAGCCTCATCATGTTGGGACCAGCTCCAGTACAGTCTCCCAGGCGCAGGCACGCCTTAGCGAAGCCCGAGCGTCTTGAAAAAGTACTCGGATGAGCGCGTCGCTATCGGTGTTGCCCAAACCTTGCTATGACCAAGTCGATCTACCCAAGGGTAAATATCGAGGCCATTGGTGAGGGTTTTGTCGAAGAGACAACACCTAAAGAAGCACTGGAGTTGATCAGCCCGGCGAGGCCAACTACAGAAGCAATCACAAAAGACCTGGGTATGTAGAAATCAGGCGATTATGTAGTTGATGTATGTATAACTTTTGGTGAAAACATGTATATATCTTGTAAAATGTTGCCGAGTACTTGTTTATTCTTAGTTGCCATTAGCATCACCCGACTATGTAGTCTGCGCCAAGTAGATCGATAGGAACTTAAGAAAAAACGTTCACTTCTAAAAGCTACACTCGGACAAACATAGCATAATCATTGTAAAACTTCACAACTAAAATAAAACAAGCTTGTATTTTATTAACAAGGTACATAATACATGCAGCCCCCGACTCACTACTCGGTTGAAACAAGCAATGTAGTGAGTCAGAGAAAAAAAATTGTACATATGTAGGGAATACAAAACTCAGGTATAGAAAGGACATAGCTGTTCTATATTCCATGAGTTGCTGACAAGGGCACTGTCTTCAATTGGTAGGCGCCCGGACGTGTCACCTCGGTGATAATGAACAGCCCTTCCCACAAAGGGGATAGTTTATGACTGTCTTTGGTGATTTGTATTTTTCTCAAGACGAGATCTCCCACCAAAAAGGCACGGCCACGGACACTTCGACTGTGATAACAACGTAGGCCTTGAAGATACCTTGCCAACTAAATAGTTGTGATATCCCTCGCTTCTTCTAACTGATGGAGTTCAACCAATTAGGTTTTGTTTGATTCATCTTCTGAGTGGGCCCGAACTCGCGGAGAGCTGAACTCCAACTCGGTTGGTAACGTAACCTCAGCACCATAGACTAGGAAGAAAGGGGATTGCCCTGTTGCTCGACTAACCATGGTTCTTAGAGACTAGAAAACGGATGGAAGTTCTTGTACCCACCGCCCTGCATATGGTTGTAGTCGGTCAAACACCCTGGTCTTGATACCTTGTAAGAACATGCCATTAGCACGCTCAACCTGCGCATTACTTCGTGGGTGTGCCACAGAAGCATAACAGATCTTGATGCCAAAATTGTCACAGAAATCTTGAAATACACCGCCCGTGAACTGAATACCGTTGTCCGTGATGATGCGGTTAGGAACCCCAAATCGGTATAAAATACTCATGATGAAGTCCTTTGCTCGTGCCGCTGTTATGGTAGCAATGGGTTTTGCCTCAATCAACTTTGTGAATTTATCCACTACGACGAACAAGTGTGTGAACCCTCTTAGTGTTTTTTTTCAGCGGCCCGACCATGTCAAGCCCCCAAACTGCAAAGGGCCAAGAGATTGGAATTGTTTGAAGTTGTTGAGCTAGAAGATTTGATGGTCTTGCATAGAATTGGCATCCCTCGCATGTGCGAACTATATCTTTAGCATCTGTTACTGTAGTCAACCAGAAAAAACCCTGCCTGTAAACCTTTCCGACTAACGTCCTAGATGCGGCATGGTTGCCACAGATACCCAAGTGGATTGATTACAGAATCTGCTTGCCCTCCTTGGGTATGACGCAGCGCATAAGGACCCCGGATGCGCTTCTGCGGTACAGGTTTTGTCCGACTACAATGAAACATTTACTTCGATGCTTGATCCATTCAGCTTCACTGCATTCTTCTAGGAGTTCGTCTTCCAAGAGAAATTTGAGAACTGGAGTCCGCCGGTCTTGAGAGGTGATTAGTACTTCATTCGTTGCCGGAGTAGATTCAGCCCCGACTGTTCAAGCACTGGTTTCTTCTTGACCGATGGCTCCAGTAATTGTTCGACAAAAATCCCGGTTGGGCCCACTTCTTGTTTGGATCCCAAATTGGCCAATTCGTCTGCGGCCTCGTTGTATTGTTGTAATACATGAGTTATCTCCAGCCCATCAAACTTGTTTTCTAGCTTTCTGACCTCCTAACAATACGCCGCCATATTGTCATCGAGACATGTCCAGTCTTTCAGGACTTGGCTGACCACGAGTTGAGAATCCCTGCGCACAACTAGTCATCGGATGCCGAGTGATATGATAATACGGAGCCCGTGGATAAGTGCCTCGTACTCGGCGACATTGTGGGAAGCCGGAAAGTGAATCTGGCGGACATACTTGAGTTTTTCACCGGTAGGTAGCGTCAATACAATGCCAGCCCCCGCGCTACCGATCCGTAAAGAACCATCGAAGTACATCGTCCAGTACTCTAGCTTGTCCGTGTTTGTAGTCGTCTGAACTTCTATCGACTCGGCCACAAAGTCAGCTAGAGCTTGAGATTTGATTGCTGTCCATGGTTAAAAAATGATGTCAAACGTCATTAACTCGAGTGCCCATTTAGCGATTCGGCCGGTGGCCTTGCGGTTGTGTAGGACATCCCCGAGTGGATATGACATGACAATGGTGACTTGATGTGACTGAAAATAGTGCACCAACTTTCGGACAGTGATGAGCAGACCATATAACAGTTTATGGACCTAAGGATACCGTATCTTAGAGTCGGCTAGGACCTCGCTGACGAAGTAGACTGGCCGTTGAATTTTCTGTATATGACCTGGCTCGGATCTCTCGACTACCAGCACCGTGCTGACTACCTGAGTGGTTGCCGCCAAGTATAACATTAGCAGTTCCTGGGGCATAGGTGACGCCAACACTGGCGATGATGTGAGAAATTTTTTAAAGTCTTCGAAGGCTTGTTGGGCTTCGAGTGTCCATTGAAAATTGTCCACTTTCTTTAGTAGTTTGAAGAAGGGATGCCCCGTTCACCAAGTCGGGAGATGAATCGGTTGAGTGCCGTCATGCACCCTGTCAGCTTTTGGACGTCCTTCTGGCTAGTTGGGGGTGCCATGTTCATGATAGCGTTGATTTTCTCTGGATTGGCCTTGATGTCTCGATGCGATACGATGAAGCCGAGTAGCTTTCCAGATGGCACACCAAAAGCACACTTTTCCGGATTCAACTTCATCTTGAACCTCTGAAGGTTTTGAAAAGTTTCTTCCAAATCAGCGATGAGGTCTTCCCTGGATTTTGTCTTGATTACCACGTCGTTGACATATGCCTCCACATTGCACCCGAGTTGAGTGTGTAGACACCGCTGAATTGCTTGTTGATTCGTTGCTCCAGCATTTTTCAACCCGAACGGCTTAGTGATGTAGCGGTATGCTCCAAACGGTGTGATAAAAGAAGTCTTCAGGCAGTCCTCTTTCTTCAAGCTGATTTGGTGATATCCTGAGTAACAGTCGAGAAAGCTGAGAAGTTCACACCCCGTAGTTGAATCCACCACCTGATCTATTCTGGGTAGACCAAATGGATCTTTGGGGCACGCCTTGTTTAAGTCGGTGTAGTCGACGCACATGCGTCATTTACCATTCTTCTTCCGGACTAGGACTGGGTTTGCCACCCAATCCGGGTGGTAGACCTCTTTGATGAACCTGAATGCAAGGAGCTTGGTTATCTCCTCCCGAATAGCATCTTTGCGGTCCTGTACGAAGCGCCGTAGCCGTTGTTTGAATGGCTTGGCGTCCGGCTTAACGTTGAGGGCATGCTCGATCACCTCCCTTGGTACACTAGGCATGTCGGAAGGTTTCCAAGCAAATATGTCCCTATTCACCTGGAGGAAGGTGACGAGTGCATATTCCTATTTGGGGTCGAGTCCGGTCCCGACTAGAGCAGTTTTGAAGGGGTCGGTAGGGTCCAGGGGGATCTGTTTGGTTTTAGAGTCCGCTGAAATTCCTGACTTGGCTTCTTTCTTGGCCGGAACCTGATCATCCTCAACAAGAGTTGTAGCGGATAGCTGTATGTTGTTGCGTTTGACTGCCACATCTTGAGATTGAGCTAGCTCGCAGCTCTCCTTGTCACAGGTGAAGGCTTGCTTGACATCGCTGCGAAGGGAAAGAACTCTGACTGGCCCCGGCATCTTGAGCATCATGTAGGTATAATGAGGCACCGCCATGAACTTGGCTAGCGCCGGCCGTCCGAGTATAGCGTGATACGCTATCTCGAAGTCGGCAACCTCGAAACAGATACTCTCTGTGCGGAAATTATCTCGCATGCCAAAAGTGACTGGGAGAGTTATCTGTCCGAGTGGAGTAGAAGATAGGCCGGGGATTACCCTGTGGAAAGGAGTTGTACTCGGCTGTAGCTCTGAACGAGGGATCTTCATCTTGTCCAGGGTCTTGGCGAATAGAATGTTGAGAGCGCTGCCTCCATCAATAAGAACCTTCTTCAATTTGATGCTCCTGATGACCGGGTCCAGGACGAGTGGATAGCGTCCTGGATGAGTAACCCGATCGGGATGATCTGCGTGGTGTCAAATGTTTTTGGGGTTTCTGACCAGTGCAGGTATTGGGGGGCGTCTGCTGCGGAGACTGAGTTGATTTCACGTGCTGTAAGCTTCTGCTTCCTCTTGGACTCATATGCAAACAGCCCTCCAAAGATGTTGTTGAGCTCAGCCCGAGGATCTTGGTAATCTTCGGCTGTGCCTAAATCTGGCTTGTCTTTATCGGCGCCAGATGTTGAAGTCTGCTCGGAAGCAAACTTCTTAAGCATGAAGCAATCTTTAGCCGCGTGTTTACCCTTTGGATGAAAGGGGCATGGCCCGTTCATCACTTTTTGGTATTCGTTATTCCTCGGGGGTCGCGACCAAGTACGCTCCACGGTGGCCACCATGTTATCCGACTTCCGCTTGCAGCTACCGGATTTGTTCTGTGTCAGCCCGTCATTGCCCTTCTTGTCCTTCTGCTGGGGCTCTTTTTTGTCATCGAGGGCCTGAGTGACCGCATCAGCTGAGTTGGCGTACTTGTTCGCCATATCAAAAAGAGCCTTGACAGAAGGAGGAGGTTTCCGAGTGAACTTGGCAATGAACGGGGCATCTTTGACTCCCTTGTGGAAGGCGGCGATGACGACCTCGTCCTTGATCATTGGGATCGAATTTTGCTTCTCAGAGAACCTCTTGATGAACTCACGAAGAGACTCGTTCTTCCTTTGGTGCAGCTGATAGAGATCGTGCTCAGAAGACGTCCTCTCATAAGTTCCCTGGAAGTTAGCGATAAAGCGTTCCCGGAGTTCTCCCTAGGAGCTGATCGACCTCCTCGGAAGTCCTGTTAGCCATGTCCTAGCCGAATCGGCCAAAACGACTGGGAGGTAGTTAGCCATGGCTTTGTGATCTCCTCCAGCTGCTCGAATTGCCAGAGTGTAGACCGTGAGCCAGGACTCAGGATTGGTCTTTCCATCGTATTTCTCGACCCCAGTCGGCTTAAAACCTACCGGCCAGTCGACCTGTTGCAGCTCCTGGGTGAAGGCCGGTAGTGCTTCATCTGCATGAGGACTCCAACTCCGAGTGCGGCGGTGAAACCGCTCGTGGTGGAGGCTGAAGCGCTCGTTCTCGTCTTCTAGTCGGCGCTGCTCATCTTCCTCTCATTCGTGGCGCTGTATGTTGATGTCCTGCCGAAGGTCACGCCATAGTTAGTCTCGGAGATATTGGTCGTCCCGACGGTTGTTTTGGCACCGCCGGTTGTTGTTGGGGTTGCTGAGTGACGTCTGGCGTGACTCCGTGTGCGGCTGACTTGAGCCGGCTGCTCGGTGTCGCATCGAGGCGGATGAAACTGCCGTTGGAGAAGCCGACCGGTTGGTCGGTATGAGGGTATCGCCCGACTGTTGGTGCTGCTGACATGCGGTAGTGGTAATTATGGCTTTTATCCTTGCTATAGTAGGGGTGGCCTGGTGATCAGGCCCAAACTAGAGCGTGTCTAGCAAAGTTGCAGCGGCTACGACATTCTACTGAGGCGTTACGAAGACGTCGTGGTCACCGACTCGGGTTTGGAGGATTTGTTGCTGAGCAGTCCGCCCAGCCTTGCGCAAGTCATCGTTGCAGGCGTGCAGGCGTCTTGCTTGTTCCTCCTGTTGTTCTCGCAGTTGGCGGGCCTCCTCCTCTTGCTGCTCGCGTAGTCAGTGTGCCTCCTGAGTAGGAGTAGTGCCTTTGGACGCCATGAAGATTTTGCGTGGTGGGGAGAAGCTTGCTGAACTGCTGTCTGATTTGGAGTCAGAATCAGAGTAGTTGACGGGGGTGATGACTTCTCCGACCTCCCTAGATCCGATCTCGAGCAGCTTTGGACCACATCCGAGTTGAACCCCAGGGGATCGGGTCTGTCGCGTCAGATGCTGATTGTAGTTATCCGCGGCGTTGCCGAGTCCGAACAGGAGATTGACGATCTCCTCCTTCCTTAGCCCGATCTCGGCCGGCTCAAGGCCGAGTCCAAGTCGAACACCGAAAGAAAGAGTTGTCCCGAGACTCGGGCATGTTGAGGTTTGCCATAGCAAGTCGACGAGGGTTGCCGCGGTATTACATGGGCCGACTGGTGCGGAGTCGGCCTGGTCCCTGGCCGATCGGATCAAATCCGAGTTGGATAGGGTAAGGTTGCCGAATTTGTCGGCGATGAAGTCGAGGCTCCTGAAGGCGATCGTTTCCCCGGGGAGGAAGTTGATGCCGTCGACTCCCTTGATTGGATCAATCAGCCTTGATGAAGATGATCTCGACGAAGCCCCTACCTAGCGCGCCAACTGTCAATGTTTTGTATCAGCAATAAATATATGGGACTACTTGTGACCTAAACTTGATGGATTGCAAAGGAACACAAACGATTTATACTGGTTCAAACCCTCGAGATGAGGTAATACTCTACGTCCAGTTATGGTGTATTGCCTTTGAGGTTGTATGATTCTGATCTTGGTGATCTTGGTGATCCTGCCCTCAGGGGACAGGGTTACAGAGCAGGAATCCCAGTCGAACTACGACCAAGGGATTTCCTTCTAGGAATACAATGGACCCGACTAAGACTATATCTTTTCCCTGCCATACAGGGTTATGTGTGCCGAGTCCTATTGTATCCCTAATTACAAATTTAGGACCATTCTCTGTCCGAGTGGGCCAATAGCTTCTCATGAGGTACCCGGGGCCCATAGCACTGACAACTGGATATCTCAGACTTGCAAAGGGTGTTCAAAGAAATTGGATTGATGTGCCTACCAATAGATAAACGTGTATACGATTCAATGACCATTGCTTACATCAGGGTTGGCATGTTAGAGAAAGCAGAAGATTTTATCAGTGAAATGGGGATCAGCAGATCATTGCAGGCAAAGAAGTTTACAAGGCATTGCTAAAAGCGTACTCCAAGGCGATATAGATGGGGTGTAACGAGTTTTTGATGCCACAATTGGTAGAGTTAGTACTTGACACGAAAAATATGTGTGCTTTAAATGGATGTTATGACCGTAACATAGAATGTGAACAGAGCAGGGCTAGCACCATGTGACTAATGTATTGCTTTGATATTGGACGCTTACGAGAGTTTACCTGATGGAGCACTGGCATTTCTGGTAGAGCTTGAGGAAAGCAATATCGTAATTGGTCAGTAGCATTCTCAACTACTCGTTGGATGGTTCCGAAGGCTTGGGGTTATTCAAGAAGTCGAGTAGGTACAGAGCAACCTCTTGGTAGACAAGATTAAACATCTTTCAATTACCTACAGGGAGGAAGAGCAAGAGCAAACATAATTTTGTATTTACCTGTAGACAAGAAGTTTATGATGTTTAGGATCGATTTCTACAAGATCAATGATCATTTGGAAAAAAGTAAATGCTTCGATTACTTTGCAATTGAGAAGTTAGTACTCTAGTTCAATAGCTTAGATCAAGTTGTTTATAGGGTATTTAGATCTAGACACGTCAGATTTTTTTTTCTAAATGTCTATACCTACGTGTGAGAAAAGGTTGTGTTTAAAAAAAATACTATTCACCTTAAAATTTATATTCTCGTTATAACGCACGGACATAATGTTAGAATCATTATAAATTGATTAACTAGGTGAGATATTTGAGAGAGAGAGCTAACTCATAACCATAGACTTCTTAATTTTTCATCTTATATGATCAAATTAAACTTCTTACTTTGACAAGATCTAAACAACACAGGAAACGGGGCTTTGCCTGTGGGCAGAGTCCGGGGTGACAGTAAATCGGTAATACGGTTCACCTGGCCTTGAAGGCTTCAACCATCAAACAGTGCTATAAAACCAAATCCAGCAAGCTCAACTAATTTCTGCTAAAATGTACCTGAAGACTACTAAATTACGCACTGTGGGCAGAGTCCGGGGCAACGGAAATACGAGTCACCTTACCTTGAAGGCTTCAACCATCGAACAGTACTATAAAACCAAATCCAGCAAGCGCACCAAATTTTTGCTAAAATGTGTGCCCTGAAGACGACTAAATTACGCAGCTGAGAAACTTCAGTCAAACAATTTACAGGAAAACATGGCAGATCTAATTAATAGGCGATTAGAACGAAACCACTATGGCGAACACAGTACGCTAATATTGATCATAGAACTGCAGTATGGTTACAATGTGAAGAAACATCGAACTGTATGTGTCAGTTATTCCTTTAGTTACATTACATGTCGCTGCTATCCTCTACAAGAAAGCTGGGGTCAAATGGTTACGTCACTGAACTTGGAAAAATCTCTCTTTTCAAGCATCTTGGTTTTACTTGGGCCACAATGAAACCACATGGACCACGGCCAATCACTGGTTTTAAATCGCAGACTAGCATGATGGTCGTTACAGTTTGCTGAGATAGTCCCCTTAATAACATAAGGTTAACGCTTAACAATTAATGAGTAGCATGCTGGTTGTTACACCAAAGCTGGTGTCAATTGGCATGGTTAGATCACTGAAATTAGGAAGAAACTTCATGCGGCTTCACTGTTGACTAACTGGCAGCTTCTAAATCTGAATGACGGTGTCATTTCCAATGAAATCACCATAAATTGGAATCTACAAGAAACTAGTACCAAGTGAAATATCACTGAAGTTGGACAGGATCTGCGAGCGGGTAGTTCCAATCTGTTGTGCAATATCAAGCTGCTCTTCGAATGATAACATCTCGTAGCTACAAGAGAAAAAACGGGTTAAATAGCGAGGCATGTTATGATGTACAATGATTAAATAGCCCACCATAAGAACTTCCTATTTTTCAAACGAAAAAAAGCTTAAGACAAGGTGACCCCTTATCACCAATACTTTTTAACATCATAGGACAGATTGATGTCCGCATCTAGTGGATGGTGGTCTATCTATTCTACAAAATGCCGATGATACAACTCTCTTTATGGATCATGACCTGGAAAAAGCTCGGAACTTGAAGCTTTTGCTTTATGCCTTTGAACAATTATCGAATCTCAAAATTAATTTCCATAAAAGTGAATTATACTGCTTTGGCGAAGCTAATCTTTTGAGAATGAATACACAGGATGCATGTCAATTTTCAACTCATTATTGGGGTATTCCTATTCATTATAGGAAACTGAGAAATGATGAATGGAAAGAAGTGGTGGAATGTTTTAAGAGACTTAGTTGGAAAGGAAAACTCTAATCCATTTGTAGACGTCTAACACTGATCAATTCAGTGCTTATTAGCCTCCCAATGTATATGATGTCTTTCTTTGTAATACCGAAAGGGGTACTTACCACACTATTTTCGCTCCAGAGTGATGCTCGAAAGAAAAGGTATTGCCTTGCTAGATGGAATGTTTTGTGCCACCCCAAAGAACAAGAGAGATTAGGAATTCATGATCTGGACACCAAGAATATGCCTCAACTTAACAAGTGGCTTTTCAAACTTCTCACAACGGATGGTGTTTGCCAACGATTATTAAAGAACAAGTATTTGGGTACTCAACCCCTTTCACAGGTGTTTTGGAAAGCTGGTGATTCACATTTTTATGAAGGTGAAACAACAATTATTAAAGAAAAGTATTTGGGTACTCAACCCCTTTCATAGGTTTTTTGGAAAGCCGGTGATTCACATTTTTATGAAGGTGAAACAAGATTTCTTCCCTTTTTTTAAGGAAAGGATTTCTTCCGTTTTGGATCCTTCACAATTATAGATGGCTCGCAAATAAGATTCTAGGAAGACAAATGGTTAGGAAATGCAACCTTGTGAGATCAGTACCCTTGCCTTTACAATATAGTTAGGCATACACAGGTAACTGTGCAGAAGAAGTCTTCCAAATCCCCCAGCTTTTTCATGGAGAAGGGATCTAATAGGCTCAAAACTAGTGGCGTGGAATACCTTGATCTCACACATCGCTAATATTGATCTGTCCTAGAAGCATGATAAATTTCGATGGAGCTTGACCCTAGATGGGAGTTCTCCATGAAATCTCATTATTTGGCTCTTGTACACAGTGATATCCCTAATTTGAACAAAAGACTTTGGAACAAAATTTTCCTTTGGTATTTATGCCGTGGTGTGGTGTTAACAAAGGATAATCTTGCTAAAAGGAATTGGCAAGGCAGTCGGACTTGTTTTTTTTTCTTCAAAAAAATATAGGATACAATTAAACACCTCTTTTACTAATGTTGTTTAGCCCATTCAGTTTGGTCCATTATACAAGTGGCATCTGGACTTGCCCCACCTCAGTGTCTCACATATGTTTGGTCGTTGGGTTCACGGGGCTCAAATTGTATTGAAACCGTATGTCCTGTTAGGGGCGGCTACTACATGTTGGTCGTTATGGTTATGCAGGAAGGATATAGTTTTTGACAAAGAATATATCCTCTCCTTTGCAGCTGCGTACATGGGTTATCCTTCAAAAGCCAGATATGTAGGGTTTGGTTACTGCGATGTGTCAGGTGGTCCAGGAGCATAGGTGGCGATCTAGTCTTAAGATTGATGGTCCTTGATGCTCCCTTTTTTTTCTTTTAAGAGTGTGTGTGTTTGCTATGTATGCGATTGTATCATCTTGATCTAATTGACTGAGATCAATAAAAAGATTCCATCATCTAAAAAAAGAACTTCCTACAGTACAATTTGCAGAAGGGCCTCAAAAACCAGTGGCAACTGGCCCAAGCCATATATGGGCCTAGTCAAAGAAGCCTATCAGATTACTACTTGTTTGTGTAGTCCCTTCGGAGAAATAGTACGGGTTCATATAAAGTACTCCCTCTGTCTCAAAATATAACAACTTCTAGCATTCAAAATTTGTCCCAAAATATAACTTCTACACCTACATTCTCTTTTCAACCAATCACAAGCTTCCACCACAAAAGATTTTCACCTACATTCTCTTTTCAACCAATCACAAGCTTCCACCACAAAAGATTTTCACCTACTTTCTCTTCTTAACCAATCACAATCTTTCCCCATTTAATTCCAACAACTTTCTTAATACCCATGCCCAGCTCTAAAACTCCTTATATTTTGGGAGGGGTAGCACTAAACTACCATTATGCTTAACCATGTCTTATATCACATCAGTTGTGTATCATGTTGTGTGGGGACTGAAAATTATACAAAGGAGTATGTCCATTTTACACACCCCTCAACAATTGCAAAGGTCTAAATTACACGCCCAACTTCAAAATTATCTATTACATAAAAAACACTTAAATTATCGATTTGACCCTGTTATGTTCTAAAAACTGGGTTAAAAGTTTAAAACTTTTCTGAAGGCAAAACTCTACCAAGGGCGCCAGCTGCCCTATGACATAGACTAGTCTAGCAATTGATGGAATATGAAGTGGATAACTTGTTTTCCCCCTTCATACACAGAAGAAAACTCATCAACGGCAGTAGAAGTGGTAGGCAAATAGGCTCAGTTAATGGGCGTAAAATGGACTTATCCACCACACCCCTACTTAAAGTTATCCCCTCTCATCGAAAGATCAGGAACCTGAGACTCATCAACTACTGATCTACCTATCAACCTGCCAATCACAGAACCCATACACGAGAGATGCAACAGTCTTCCCATGCACATGCAGCCACCACACCCTCATACCATAACTATCCATCGGTTATAACCAAGCTTCATGACAGCAATGCATGTCACATTACGACTTACTTTAGTACCCTGAACTTTCTTACTTGAAATAACCAAACTATTATTGCATTAGCAACTAAATATTTTCATAAAAGCAATAGTTAGCTAAACATTTTGTGCACGAACATAAGAACCCAAAAACAAATGGAAAAATAATCAGGCTGATATGCTGAAGGTAAACTTACTGTGCAAGAAGTTCAAAGTCAATGATGTTATCTGGACCAGGACGATGTCCCTTCCCATTAGGATGGAACTGCCTGAATGACCTTGGGTTCAGGCCACATACATGTGGGACAGCATCTACAAGCTTCCTCTGTAAGCTTTGTAGCCGGCGGAATGTCAGCTCATCAATAGGCACAATGCATCCAATGCCACCATCCAGATTGCCAAATAGAAGAGCAAAACGGTTTGTCTTTTCAGACGCTAACCCATGAGTGGGAAGCATTTGCAGCCTCAAGAACTTCGTTATATGGGCTCCAACATGAAATTCTGCTCTGGAGAGGAGCTTCTGCCCCTTCCAGCTCTCAACCATTTTGGGAGCATAATAAAAGATCTGCATGCCAGAATATGTTAAGAGTGTAGTGAATGTAATGGTACCAGATACTGTAATTATTTGTAGCTTCTAACTAGACAATGGGGTCCATTTTTTAATAATTAACAGCATTGACTGAGCTCTACAAACTTTAAGCAACGATGCACAGAAGCTCTGCCTTTTTTTTTCTTTTTGGCATAGTACATGTATGATCATAATTTTTCACAATTTTCGTGCAACTGGACAGGTACATCTATGAATTTTCTGAAGAAACAAGCACACCAATGTATGGATACATATTTTCATATACTCCATATCTGCATATTCTGATTCACACGAATAAACACAACCAGTAAGCAATATTAACAGAAGATTGAGAAATAGAATATATGGCTATCTTGTGCAGTGAACATGGGTTAAAGAAAGAGCAAGACATCCAAATTCCAAACACATTTAATCCAGCTAACCATCATTTTATGATTTTATCAAGAATAAAAGAAAATGTCATAAATTCATGAATACCAAACTCACTAAATGGTTTTATGCACATTAGGCCTTTAGTATGTGAGAATATTTTTCAATGGGACTATTGCTCTTTGCAAAAGTGGGCCAAGGACACTAAATTATAAACTAGTGGGATCAAAGATGCATCTGCAATTTGAGCTCAAAGGACACAGAATTACACAGCAAGGACCAGCTAGACCACCAAAAAATGCACAATAAATACCAAAAACAGAATGGATGGCTAAAACTCAGGTAAAAACTATCAAGATTTACTTGCTGATGATGACTTTGCTATTTTGAGTACATAAATATCACTTTCACTACCAAACTATCAGAACCTCTAAAAAATGAATGAAATAGCAACAACCAAACTAATTGGAACCAACAAATCTAAAGAAGCGAATCTTAATCCTAAGCTATCTTGGAAAGAAAGGAACCTATAGAGATAAATACTTGTCTCTAAGCCTATGCTGCTGCTCCTGGCGCAAATATCTACCAATTGACTCAAAACACTTCTTTTGAATTGCAGCTCCACAGACCAAATCTATCTGATCTCTTACTCATCTTTGCTGCAGAGAAGCTTAACTTTTATGAACAGAAAAGATTAATTCTGAGATTCCGGATCACCAGTTGATTTTTCATTAGCAAGTTCATGGCAAAATAAGAGAAGATAATATCACTAGGAGTCCTGGAAGAAAATGTTTATCAGTTATTTTGTTTACTTCTAAAAGAAACAATTACTGGATGCTATCTTGAACCCTGAGGAACATAATAATATCACATGAAACATGCACAGCAAGTGACAATACAATGCTTGCATGCAATATTGAAATCTCTTTGGTAGAGAGCTAGCCATATGGATTAAATTGTAAATAGCAGCCAATAATGTGTGAAACTCCAACAAAAACAGCTGATGGATGAAAAAGATTATGAGAAAGAAAATGACCTGTACATTCTTATCAGAATCTGAAACTACAAGGCTCAGCGTGCTTCCATCAATTAAGAACTCAGTTGCAAAGCAGTCGAGAGATCCAAAATCTTTTGCCAGAAGACTCAATTGAGAACCTTGCTCTTTCCAGCTCAGAAAATAAATGCTTTTATGAATATCACCAAATAAAACAAAGTTTTTTACCTGTAAGAATACAAAAAGAAACTAAGAGGGCTGTATTTTCAGACACAACACCCATTAAGTTCACATTATTGAGAATTGCCAGCTTCTGCATGTCGAAAATGAAAAATCGTACTACAAATGAGTTCCTACAACGTAGGACAGCCTAAATACGGATTTGAATACAAATAAATATATATATTTGCAAGGTCATGAAATCAAGACAATGTACAAGCAGACATTGTGTTCAAATTTAAAAAAAATTTTATACAAACTTTATGTAAACATTGCAACTTATTGCACCATTCATTGGCCAAGAACTACACTAAATATTTCTGTCATGGGCTCATGGCTGTCAGTTAATTTAAATATGCAAAGTTGGTATAGTAGAACTGCTCTTCATAAGGTAACATTACAAATGCACCCATCAAGTACAAGACAGATGGGTTAAAAAATTCTTTATTCCAAAGAAAAATATTTTCCCCTAAACTCATAAAAAGAATAATTAAAAATATACTATGGTCGAAATTAACACTGGCTAGCACAGGTTTCTTATTAGCATCAGCAGGAACAGTCAGGTATCCAGTAGTTTTTGAGTTTGGCAGAAGCCAAATGGTGCTCGGATTTGACAAGACAGTTTGGTTTGGTGTAGTTCTGTTGACAATGTCATTTTTATGGCCAAGTTATGCTGTTTCTTCAACCCACAAGTATGGTAACTACTTTATTTGTACCTCCACATTTTCAATGTTTTAACTATACAAATAACATTTGCTGAATATACAAAAAAAAGATTCCACCTGTATTATCAATTGCTAAAAATATCATAACAATCCTAATCATTTGCTTTGCATTTTAATGTTTTACTGTTCTGATTTGCAACATATACTCCGACGGGTCAGGAAAACATGTCATTTTGAAAATCCAGTCATAAAAAATGTAACTTTAACCACTAATCTCTATTGTATATATTTATAAACCCAATAAATTTTAATGTTATGAAATTAATTTCGAGACAAATCTACACATGAATTTTATGAGTTCCAAATTCCAACTAGATACTATAAAAGATATTGATGCTCACCGTTTCCAAAGTTTGGCATGATGTATGTCCAAAACAACATTTCATGAACTGCTGATAGAGTACTATAATTAAAGTTGTATTTGTAACGTACAGTAAGAACAAGTAGTGGCTGTATTGTGCAATTGTTGTTATGAGAAAACAAGTAGGCGTAATGCATGAACACTGGAAAACCCAAAGTCCCAGCTGGCTCAAAGGCTTCATCCTAACCAGCGATGGAAGTCAGGGTTGGCTCAAAACTCCAAAGCTAAAACATCAGGTTATTGGCCAGCTTGAAGGAACCAAATCTGGGGAACTTCTATTTAAGTAGCCTTGTGTATGAAGAAACAATTAATGCATTACTTCTTTCTATTTAACTGTTCATATCAGCATTAGGCATGGGCTTTGGAGGAAAAATGATGCCTAGAGAACAGAAAACAGGAACTAAACCAAAAGTTACATGCTAAAAACCTAAAAGCATATTAAGTGAAGCAAAAGCTATGGAAAACTCACAATGTTCAGGCTCACAACATGCAAAGGGGCATCATAGAATGCAACGGCAGTCAATTCAGCACCGGTCCATCTGTTTAATGTGATCTTAGGACCAGAAGCTATCAGCAGATGACCTTGAAGAGATGCAACAGCTGATACAGCACCTTTACTCTCTTTTGTGTAGACTTCAGTAACCTGCAATTAGTGTTTACATGTTACCAAATCAATGGATGTGTAATGGAAGTAATAACCTCTTTCATTCAACTGCAACAATGCTCTTTCACAGTACCAGATTTTGGGAATTTTCACTTTTCGTGAAAGAGAACAGAAGCACACGTCCTCTAGCAGCTACATCCTCCCCAAGAACATAAGCAGTCCCAATGGACAACAGGGTCTCATTTTCCTTGGTGGTCATGTTCTGAAGTAAAAATGCATAACTGTTCAGTGAATAATATACTTAAATCTACATAGATATGTGCCTTTGATCATTAAATTTTGAAACAAGATAAATCTCAAGTATAGAAATGATAGCAACCATCATGCATTTGAAAGAAAAGAAGATAGAAAATAGAAGTGATGATTACTTTATTCTACCTGACAATTTATGCTAACAGCTCCATAATTGAATTAGAAAGAGTTGATATAGAAGGTTTTTAGTTTGTCAAAGTGTGCTTGTGAGTTGCTAAAATTTGGTGATTCAACCAGACAAGTCCACTTGGTTTGCCACAAAAGTTCATTTAGTTTGGTTTCAAGTGGGAATGAGAAAAGACACATACATGTAATGTAACGATGCGCACAGTTAGAGCATTTTCAAACAATTGCATTGGAATAGTGGACTTTATATCCCAATGTCCACCAGGTTTCTGCAGCTCCAAAATGCGAACCTCAAATGCATCAACAGTATATGTCTTTTGAAGGTCATCAGTGCTTGTAACATCGTTATCCATGTGATGAACTGATTCTTGATCAGCCATAGAAGAAAGAACTTGATTTAGGGGACGAACCACCTGCAGGAACAGAAAATGATTATATTGAACTAGATAGTTGTACATATTCAAAAATGCCTAAAAACCATAATTAGATGGCAACGATCAATCATTTTAGCATTGCAGCAATAGGCACATAACACTTACAGGAACAGACACTATCAGGGGATAAAGAGATTGCTCTGCATAATATGTGACCTGATGTGGGGTACCATGCAAAGGGACCTGCAAAGATGCAACATGTTAAGACTCCTTTTCAGAGTAATTCAGTTTATCACCTGAACTAAATAACCAGGTTCCCAACCCCCTAAACTCACAGAATAAGAACAGTTCAACCCCTTCAGGCCTTGTTTGGATGGCCATGGGCAAAGATTTTAGTTCAAATTCCCTCCCTACACACGTGAAGGGATTGGGGTTGAGTCCCATCTAAGTAAGGCCTGAGGTAATTTCTGAGGCGGTTTTGCGCCCAAGGCAACGGCATATTGGTGTTGCTCAACTTCACATCAACTCTATGATGACATGGGCTTGAATGGTTTTTAGTGTGAACTGAACAAACAAATAAATAAAGAAATCTCTCTCCATCTCTTATACACAGGCACCACATATGTCAATGTCAAAACTTCTATCAAACAGGGGCAGAGGGACAAGTTTTACCAGGTTTTTAAGGTTAAGGCAAAGATTTTATTTAGTATTTCATTTGAGGGACAAAAATTAAACCATGTCAAGAGTTCTGGGATGGGAAACTTTTCCACAAGTAAATAACATATTAAATCTCGATCACTCCTGATTACCACAACAAGATCTATAGCCAAAGGTTGTAATAGTCAACAGGACGCACAAGGATGACCGGGTTGCAGCACTCCTATTTTCAACAAGGGGAGTTGCAGGCATGAGTGGGGAACCAAGCATCATGACAAAAGTTGAGGGGCAACCATCTGCACCTCAACCATATTCTACCTGATTTTGTGATTTTTGCAAAATTGAGTTGTAAAAATGCACGATTGGATGATGCCCAGCACCACCTGCTCCAACCTCCACATTTTGAATTGCAAACAGCTTGTGGCTCAATGACAGCGGCATTGCTGCAGCGGATGTTGATTCTGCAGCAGCAGTACCATCATCCTCACCATTTGAAGGATTGCAAGGTGTTCGAATAGGAGTGAACTTGTTAGCTTCAGATCTAGTGGTTTTGGCTTATTTGGATGTGCATGCCATTTCCAATTAGCTTGTCAGAAGCAAGGTAATGGGCACATTGACTTCGCACCTTGAGGGATTATTTGCTCCAGGTTTATTAGTTCAGGAGTTCAAGTCAGGTTAGGACTTGTTCTGGAAAAGATCATGTATGCAAAAAAAACAGGTTTTTACCTTTTGAACAGGCCAGTAGTTGTCATAGTTATACGCTGAGGGCAATTGGCATATCTTCAGAAAACCCTACACCCAAAAAAGAACTGTATCCCTGAATCTCAAACTTTTTATAATATTATCTGAGAACTATGTACAAACTCTTTACCTGTGATGTAACATATATAAAGCCATGAGAACAATTTACATTATGCAGAACGGTGAAGGCTTCAATGGGACCGTCGCATAACTGCAAAAGGGTAAATACTTCAATTGGGTCATTTTCAAATGTCAAATTGGAATTAAAATCAGAAATACACAGTTCAGTAGAGAAAATGTATACAGCCCATGTGAAATGGTACAAAAAAAATCAATAACATTGAGAAGTATGGAAGACCTTCCTGGTCATGTGTGTGTCAGGTCCAGTAAATCAAAAAGGAGAAAAACTGGTCAGATGCAAGAACATTGAGAACTTAAGCATAGCATTTACATACCTGCGGATGCACCCGCAATCGTTGTCGACAAACCATAACCCAGGCTGGTCTCGTGCCACTAAGAAACAATCCCTCATAGCCACCAACATTGTTAAACATTGTTATTCTTGGTCGTCCAAGAGTTGGTATGTCTTCTCGTGATGTAATGTCTATAGAAACCCGGTGAAATCTCAAATTTCTGAGTCTAGAATCACTGGCATTGCGATGATCACCAGAACCATGAGGTGACAATGGAACATTTTTCACATTGCTCTCCGAGGCTTCATAACAGAAGGCATGGTAACACAACAATGTACCATCACTCAATAGTCCAAATAGGAAGGGCCTACTGAATTGACCAGACCATCTATGCATTGCAAGTTCAACTATCTGAATGCTTTCTGCTGCTTCTTTCTTTAGGGAAGCTTTGGTGCAATCATGTCTTTCTTTCGTGCTATCCTCATATACAAGCTGAGAAAATGCATCAACCAAAAGAGCCTCGCCAGAAATAAAATTTTCCAGAGAGAGAACGCATCTGAAACTAGGCACTTCAAATATTTCCAGTTTACCACTTTCAAAACAGATGATGCAGTATATATCAGACTGATCATGAGATGAACTACTGTTACCATCAATTGTCTCCGCAATACCAGTAGATAACCATGCATCGCTACGTGTCTTTCTCAGCCATGGTTCAGGACCTCTGTCACGATAAAGTGTACAGGCAGCAATTCGCTCACTTGAGCTTGTAAATATACTGGGAGCATTCACAGAAAGAGTACAAGTAGAATGATCTGCATAAGGAAACAGAAAAGGCATGTATTTAATTATTTCAGTAACTGGCAATGTGCAACTAAGATAACATACGCAACTTACTCGGCTAATTGGCCATATCAAATTTACTGCCTAAAATCTTCCATAAACCTAATCCATCCAAACCTCACACAAATTGATAGGCTTGAACTGAAATAAGAATCAATCCCAATAGTAAAGACAGTTCTATGCACCAGCTTTAGACCTAAACTGACAAAGCACCGGATTGCCAACTTCTATCTTCATCTATCAGGAAACCATTTCATATCAGCTGTAATATTTTTGTATGCTTATTTGATCTCTACTTCCTAAAATAATATTTTTTTCTAGCATTACTTCCTCAAAACTACTGGACAATATGACACATCGCATGCTGTAACTATATACTAGTGGAATAGAATTTCGAAGTTTGGCTGAAGTTTGAACAAATACAAAGCAAATAACGATGAAAGCAATTCATGTTTAACTAATGGATATATATTACCTCCTACAAGAAGTTGAATAGTTCCATCAACCATCTTCAAAAGAACATATGGATCTGCAATGGAAGCACATGCCACAGCAAGAGGCTCTGAACTTGATGATTCTGAAGCATGCGTAGTAAAGTTTAGCTCCTGTGTCATGAAAGAACCATCAAGCACACGAGCACCCTTCCCATATACCTGTATGACACGCCGCCTGCAAAAAACAAAAAAAAATTCAAAACAATAATGAAATAATAGAAATTACTAAATGTTGATTTCAGTGAAGATACCTCAATACAGTGATACACAATTTTCAGAAAAAAGGGGGCTACCTCAATATGTTGAGTACATACATATATATGTTAAAATATTATTGCAGCCATGAAATATGTTATGCCACATACAAGTAGGCACTGAAGATCCATTATGCCATCATAAGAAAAAGAAAAGCAAAAAAAGGTAAAGGAGGAACGAGATGTGGGCCACTTTTGCCCATTGTATCCACCAGCAGGCATGCTATGCCTTCGCAGCCCAAGAAACCCACCCGAACGGCACAAGAAACTCTTTCGCCTGGCCCCTCTTTCATGTGCAAATGAAGCACCACACCACCTCCATTCTTCCTCTCGATTTCACTTTACCTCACTCACCAATCTCCAGCTTCAAGTGCACATCCAGTGTCGTATCCTCCCAAATTACTTCCCAGAAAAGCCTCCTCCCTTGCAGTTCACAGGCACAACGCAAAGAGCTGGTGAAAAGCAGCGAGGAGAGGATTCCCTTGCTATGGAGGAAGCAGGAGGACAGGATTGCATATTGAAAACATATTATAATGTATCAGTGAAGTATTACTAATTATTTTCACTATTTTTGAAATTAAAATTAACCAATACTTTGGCAATACTGTATGGCTGCATCATGAAATATCACGTATGTATCACATATGGGTACAGCAGTTAGCTGGCGCCCGGCGTACCATTGAAATAGGATTTTAACATCTACAAATCTTCATTCATGATTTTTGAAAGATGTCAACCTGTATGGCTTGATTATGATGAGAAATGTAGGAAATAGATAATTATTGCTAACTGACTACAGAAGTTTACATGCACTGAAATTTGTGGAAAACAAATCAGGGAAAAGCACTGAAACATATACACTCATTAACGACACACATGAGAACAGATAGATGGAGTAATCTCGTGATAAATTAGACATACCCTGAATCCTAGGTTGCTCAATTCACATTAAACAGATAGGTCATAACTATAAGATGGATGCAATCCATGTGTTCCACAGCAGATAATGCCAAACTAGTAATTACATAAATGATATAAATTACAGAAAATGTTAGCAGTTGTATACCTCCCAAACAAGTTGCCAGCAGCAATGGTGCTTGCTTGAACAAAGTAGTCAACAGTTTCTGTAACCTCCCCTAAGTCATCACCTGTCTCAAGTACCTTTAACAACATGATTATCTAAATGGTTAATCATCATTCTATCAAAAGAAAAGGGGAGGATCAATTTCAATCATAAGTTAAATAGCAAAACTGAGTATCAGCTGAATAGAAAATTCAGAACATTAAAAAAACACACCATATGGCATGACATGGTTTAGAAACACTAGTTTTACAAACAAATAAAAAAAAGTAAAAGCAACAAAGCACACATAATATAGGTCAAATAAGTAGAGATCATGCTTGGGACAGGGAATAAATAGGTTTGCTTTTAATACTGATAGTCACATTGCATGCCACTATTTTGGTATAATGCTATTAAAAACACCTTGCGTACAGGTACACTCCATTTGGAAGCTAGAAACTTCACATGATGCAACAATGGCAATTCAAGAAGCTAAGAAAGTTTGCAAGAAGAGACAATAAACAGGTTAGTATAGTGAACCACTCAGCAGTTAATCAGCTATTCCCTTGTCATGATTTTGTTTCTTATACATGAGAACAGTAGGGGGGGAACCCTACTACAATATAGAAACAAGACTGCTAAAAAGATAAGCCATAAAATAGACCAGCCAGTTCAAAGCGAAGACTTAAAGTTTACGGTTAAATCAAACACAAAAAGAATATGATGCCAAAAAGAACTCCATACAAAGCGAAAACATTATACAGGAAAGATATCCTTGCAAATCATTTTAGCTCTGGTGTACTATTCTGAACCATTATTTTATAGCAGAATATTGTGGGAAATATCAGGTGAAAACTACCAATTTAGTGAAATCCTGAAAACCACTCCACAAACTATGTAGGGGAGAAAATATATACAGCCATGCAAAATTTCAAGACCAAACTCAGTTTTGCTTGGAAGAAAAACACGCAAAAATAGTACAGAAATAAAATACATTTGGCTGTTCTGCATTTTAGCACTACTCTTTGCCTGGTTATAATTTCAAACAGTGTCAGGTTGTATGACGTCACCTCCCTACAACCCAACCTATAGTCATCCCATCACTAGCAGTCGAGACTGAATGGCTATCCTATGAATCCCTGCCTGTAACAGTAACCTTACCTATTATATCAGCCGTGCCATTAGAATTTCCAAAGTTTCTAAAAGAGCTATGTGTGGCAGATGTTAAGTCAACTGTACTTCCAGAAAAATTACAATCGTATGGGATGCCATTTAGCCATTTAGGACATGAGAGATATAGGACATTGAAAGAATATATCTTGGTCCCATTTATCCTTTTTGTATGCCCCCACATATAGCAATATTTCTCTCCAAGTCTTAAGATGTGTACATGACTACATGTCCTTGCATGCCCTATATTCATGAACTTTTTTAGAATTTCATGGACCATCTTAATGTTTTATCACATCATATTAGTTTACCATACCTAAAAAGGAGCTGATACATGTTTCCTGAGAAAACATTACAAGCATATCAGTTCACCACACCCAATGGAAAGAGTACACATCACTAATTGAAAATATTATAAGCATGTTAGTTTACCATACCCATGGGAAAGAGCATAAAGTAAAACAGAAAAAAATTGTATTACCATGGTCCGATTCTCCAGACTTATTATCAGATATGCATGATATTCATTATCTTCTGCCGTTTGTCCACGGTAACTCTTATAGTAAACTGTCCAAATACCTCTGCAACTTGGCAATTCCACCTACAGAAGTTAAGAACAAATGTAACTTAGAAAGAACAGGAAAAATAAAAGTAATTAACATAACTGAAGTTTCCACAAAAGACCTTAAAAGATAAAGAGGCACACTTGGTGTTGACCAATAGAAGCAAAAGGGTGAAAGGCAGTTAAAGGTCGACTGCTTTGTTGGAGATTTTCAAAAGGCACTGAAGGCATTTTTAGTTTGGTTGAGACATCAAAATATGATCCAATGACAACAATCTTCCTTTTATTTTGTGTGGTTACTATTTTACATGTGCCCTAAAGTTTACTTAGTTATGTACACAAAATCAGCATCACATACACAAATAAAATGTAAAATACAACAGCAAATCTCTCATATTAGCTAGCGATGCTGACACTGACAACACGAGACTCAGCACATCTGATTTCGCAGCAATATTAATGTCTACCCTGCAAAAAAAAAGCAATGTTACCATCGCTGAATGGGTCTGCACAATTAGCAAAAACCACCATTTGTTCCATACTAAATCACTTTTCACCACTAGCATCAATATGTTAAGTACAATTTTTAATGTCACGGCCTTACTAATACCACTGAATGGCCCAATCTGATCCAGCTCATGCCTAAAGTCGAAACTGTAATTATGACCCAAATGATCTGCGTCCATCATGGAAACTAATGTGCGCTGATCAGGGTTTACCTTACCGTATGGGCGCGGATTACAGCCACCCCATGGTAACACGGTTACCGTGCAGTATGTGGATGAAATCCGTATGCAAAATTTGAATTAAAAATTTTCAAACTCCAGGAATGAACACAGCATACAATCACTTATGCACGGCAACCACGAAAGTGAAATTGCAGAAAACTATGAAAAAAGTAGGAAATATTCAGAAAAACTGTAGAAAATTTTAGAAAAATGCAGGAAAAATTCAGAAAATGTAAAAGAATATAGGAATCATGCAGAAAATTTTGGCATGACCTTTGCTATATTTTGGGCATTGAAACAACCTAGGAATCCAATTTTCCCCTTAAGTAGGCCTAACTGGGCTTCATAAATAGTGCTCGCAATTGGCCTGGCCCATTTGTTTATTATTTCCTATTTTTAGTTTTAATTTCGGTTTGGCTGCAAAATATGAAGTTAAATTTCATATATTTCATAAAAAATTTCATCAGATAGCACTTCAAACTAGGTACTACTTATATGAACTTTTTTCTCTCTTTTTTTTCAAATTTGAATTCAAAAATATTTTGCCAAACCATACCGGCGGTTTACACTACCAGGCACCAGTTGTAAGCCCGGTTACCGTGGTAACCACCGGTAAGGTAAACCCTGGTGCTGATCAGCTATTGAAAAGCCAACAAAATCAAAGAAGTATCAGACAATGAGCAAGCAAATAACAAAATGAACTGATAAAAAATTTGCTCCTTCCCAAAAGATTGCAAGCAAGTAGTTGAAATAATAAATGAAAGAAATATGCACCTCAGTAATTAAATCAGGACGGATAGATTGTTGCAGGACAGAAAGCGAACCATTTTTACCATGACCAGAACAGCACACCTGAAATAAGAGCTAACATTGTTTAGAAAAATGAATAGCTAAAATCAAGCATAAATCACATACAGCAGAATTAATTAAAGGAAAAAATAGATATATGTTATTTCAAGGTTTACTGTATGCCATTCCAGAGGGAGCGTGCTTGCATAATTTCAGTATGAAGCTAAGCTGACTCAATTTCCCCGTTCTTCCCCTCTCCCCCTTCCCCCAACCCCTCCATCACTTACATAGCAGCTGCACTCTTCCTGTCCTACATCTTCACACCCCTTCATTCTTCAGGCCCCAGCGTGGATGCAGCAAGGAGGCACATGCCTTCTTCCTCCCCTACTGCTGCATCTTACTACCATGATCTCCACAGGTCCAAGAGATACTATCTTGATGGAGTTTGCTGCTACCAATGGGTGGGTTCCGTCGGTGCTGCCCAAAAGCAATGAAAAGACAAATGGTGGGGTAGTGCATTGTAGGTTGCAAGGAGCACACCAGATTCAGATGTGACAAGGACCTTGGGGAGGCCATGTCAAAATCAAGTATGCTATCAGGAATTCAGGATGCACTAGTGCCCAAGAGGCATGCATTAGAGAAGCTAAGAAAAGTAGGCCAGGGGGCAGACAACAACGCTGACAAGACCTGGTGTCAAGAGACAATGCCATGGGATTCTCCAGTGGTTGTCAGCACTATGTGGATGTTTTACCCACTGCAGCCAAGGATGCCATGGGCGCTCGTCGCTCATCCAGTTGATGCCCATGTTCTCTGGCATGCCATTAATTGGTCACTGGTAGCCATGGAGTGGGTGGAGATGGGGATGGGAAAAAGAACAAGTGGGGGTAAATCGGTCCATTTGCCTCCATAATGACATATCACTGAACTTCCTCACTTTGCAATGGCATATTCCCAATCCATAACTCTCAGCAGCATTTTTGTAAACAGCATGCTTTTAAGTGGCAAATATATTCTTAATTAAATCAGGATATATAGATTGCTGAACTGACAGATATGAAAGTAAAATGTTAAGATCAGGTATCATGAACATAATGATTACCACACATTCATGCATCTTGTATCATTCAAGAGAATACATTATGGAACATTGATGTCAACATGTCAATTGATTACTGATGGCACACTGTTCCTCATTATGTTTTTTTGGTCATGTACTATATAAATATAAACATTCAGTTTATTGTCTTAATCTTTTTATTATCTTGTATTTAAATTTTGCTTCCTTATCTTCAGAACAACCAATCTTCAAAACCTAGCTAGTACTAATATCAGAAACTTTTGGAATTTTCAACAACCAGCTGTAACCTGCTGCTTGCAGGTAGGATTTGAAACCTTGGTTGTAATATCTATGCTGAAGATAAAAAACAAACCACATATGCACATTCAACAATAGTATAATCAAGCATACAACTGATTGACATAGACCCAACAGTAATAAAAGATCAAAAGTAAAGATTGCCATGCCACTGACCAACTCGTAATTGCTTTGCTTCGCATTTCCCGCTGCATTAGGATTCGCATTGGCTCTTAAACCATATGAAAAATCTTTCAGTGGACCAACATTGATCAAGGCATCTCTGACAATGTATGAGATCTTCTGTAACATTTGAATTATAGTCAGAAGATAATGTGAAGCAACTATGATTTTTTAAGAGAATAAATAATATACTCCCTCCATCCCAAAATATAGCAACTTCTAGAGTTCAAATCTTGTCCCAAATATAACAACCTAGGACTTGTAAAAGATGATTTTTAACACTAAACTACCCATACTACCCCTTGGCTTCATTATCACCCCAACCAGCCCAGCCCCACACCTCACCCACCCCGAGGAGGCAAATAAGTCCTTTTACCCCTCTCCTTAATAGTTGTGCTAAGGGCTAAAAGTTGCTATATTTTGGGACGGAGGGAGTGGTTATTAATTGGAAGTGGTAGCCAACAAGAAATAGTAAACATGACTATAGATGAATGACCATTTGTTGTTAATTGAAAAAGATAATAGCATTGTATATTGTACAGGGGAAGACTGTCATCAATGTATAATCAATCCAGAAACCCATGAGTAAGATTGTACATCCAAGTTGGATGTATAGGCCAGGTTTTATTAATTCATTTTCTAAAAAAAATGAGTAAGATTGTGCCCTTTTCTTCTTTTATTTGGCAAAACCTTTTCTCCACTAGTAGGTCCTACCTATCAAAATTAGGGGGCGTTGGTGGTGAGGTGGTGGCAGATTCACCACCACCACTTGCTTCTTTTTAAAGGAGTACAGATAATTAGAACATGATTCTGGAACCACAGGTAGCTACTCCTACCATACAACTGAAACACTGAAAGTAATACTCAGACCTGAGCTGATTCTAGGTTGTTTGGTGCAATATTATTCTGAAAGGAAAGTTCCTCAACATTGGTCACATCTTGTAGAATATCAGAAGGAATCCTCTTTAGGCGCTTGGAGAAAGGCAGATCACCTTCAATATCAGCAGACCACTACAAAAGTAGATTGCTACATTATTATTTACCAGTGCATCAACAGCCATAGCTTACCATATATTTTTCAAAGGCTCAATTCTACATGCAACAAATATAACCATTTTATATACATATTTGACTATATTATTTGATAGCAATATTAGTATTAATTAAAAATATAATTTAATGTTGTGTAGTAAATTTTATGATCAATCAACTAAATGTATCTTTAGATGCTTCAACAATTAACAATACCTATTTCAAAATTATAAAAATTCAGTAATAGGGGCAAAAATCTCTTGGAGGATGCTAGTGGTGAGAGAATGACTTTGAGATAGAACAGCATCAGACAATCGACCATAGGAAGACATTAGATGGACCTGTTTGGTAACCACTCTAAACCAAGATGCTAGGATTGAGCCCATGCTTGTAACTTATATTATGGATCTGGATAGGATAAGGGTCCAAAGACCAGGGGATAGGGCACTCATCCTCCAATAGCACCGGCAGGGCTCCCTCCCGAGCTAAGAGAGGCTCTGAGGCTTAGGGCTAACTTTAGAGATTCATTGATTGATTGATAATAGAGTATATGGGGTTCCTTTATATATAGGGAGACTGACTTGACATCTAAGGAACTAATCTCTAATATTATAGGAACCAATCCAAACTCTATCTCTACTTTACTAATAAACCTCATCTCTTTCCTAACTAGATGAGTCTATCTTTATTTGACTTATTCCTTATCATGCCTAAACTGCTGCATGGGCCTGGCCCATGCCCATAACACTTATGACAGGTGCATTTGGTGAATAGTGTATGTGCACACTAACTCACATAGTGCAAATTAGATGCCTAAGCTCCTCGCCAGTTTCTCTCCCACCTGCTTAAGTGGAAACCACTTTCACCTCTGCAGTACTACCATAGCTTTCACATAGATGGCAAATCCTGATACATGGTGGTGGCAGCTGCAGTCAGAGGAAACAGCTCGGGTTTGTGGACCTGGTGACCAACTACTTTTCTTTTTGCTGAAATATGTAGCCTCCCAGAGCTTTCCTATGTTCATGTCAAGGATATCTCTTTTTACCGAAACATGCTTCCTCCCAAAGCTACCTCAAGACCGACGCCTAGAGGCGAAGAGCCTGGCAGGGGCGAAGGGCCCGCCGCCCTTGGCGAAGCCGCTAGGCGCAATGGCGAAAAGCACTGCACACAAGGCAAAGCCGCTAGGAGCATGTGATGAGCTCGCGCACAAGGCGAAGCCGCTAGGATGGGTGAAGACCCAGGCGAGGAGGCGAAGGGCCCGAAGCACCTGGCAAGTGTAGAACGGGCAAAGGACTTGGCAAGTAGGCGAAGCCCGGCAAAGGGCCAAAGAGCCTGTCAGTGTCATCTCTACATAAAGGGACAGAAGGCCCATTAAGAAGGCAGCCCATAACGGGCCCATGATTGAGAAAAGACACATAGGGTTCCTATCATAGGGCCATAATGTAATACCACTTGTGAATGAAACCCTAGAACCAGTAACCCCTAGGTGTATAAATAGGCACCCAGGGTATTGAAATAGCAAGTTTTTGAGACAATACAGAGATTTACTTTCTTTGTCCATGCTCAAATAGCATTGTTGTGTTCTTCGACAGTCGGCGCCGTCCGTGAGGAATACACCCCAAGTGGAAAGAAGCCGAAGAAAGCTATGCCTCCAAAGCGAAGGTCAAACAAGAAGGAAGGCGCCTCCACATCGATACGCGGATGGCGAAGCAGACCAAGAGGTAGTAGAGAGGTCCGAAGAAGAAGTCCAAACCGAAGATCCCGGGCTCCAGGTCAAAGAGGACACCGCTTTGACCCATCCTACAGGGGCTCGAGGGCTACGCCATCCAGTGCAGGCGAAGAGGCTATCGTCGTGCCGAGGGCAGAGTACGAAGCCATGAAGCAGGAAATGCAATGGCTCCAGGACGCAAGAGCAGCAGCAGCAGCTATAGGCAGTACAAGCACGTACCACGGCAACCCCTCCGTCCCTTCGAACTACTGTGCAACCAGCCTTTTGGTTGGTCACGTCTGTGAGGCACAGGCTTCGACCTCTCACGCCTTCGGTCTCCCCCAAGCACAACCTTCGACCACACATGCCTTCAGTCTTCCCCAAGCACAACCTTCGACCACACATGCCTTCAGTCTCCCCCAAGCACAACCTTCGACCACACATGCCTTCAGTCTCCCCCAAAACATACAACCGCCCTGCCCAACATCCCGCCATTCGGGCAGCAGGTCTTGAGCGTAGTCGTCATGCAGCCCGATGCTAGCGCCGCAACCCGCGTTGCCAACGCCGACTATTCAAGCCTAGGCCTTGGCCCCCGCACCCTAGCAAGCAGGGCCTTCGGCACCTATCCCCACCCCATCCCTCTAGGCGCAGAGCTCCAGGCCCTCCTCCAGCAGCTTAGCGCCGAAGGGCAAGGCATGCAACCGCCGCCGGCGAGGGTTGCTCCCGCGCCGGCCGTGACGGGCCGCCCCCGCCACCCTTCCATTACCGGCTTCACCGGCACAAGCTTTGCCCATCTTCGGCGTCCCGTACCCCTGCATGGCGCCTTCGCCAGGGACAACAGACCGTGCCAGTGAATGACCCGATCCCCCCGCAGTTCAAGAACCCTTCAATCACCAAGTACGCCAGCGATTCGAACCCGAGCGAGTTCCTTTTCATCTATGAGTCCGCGATTGAAGCCGCGCATGGCGACGAAAACACCAAGGCCAAGGTCATACACCTCGCGTTGGAAGGCTTCGCCCGCTTGACGAAAACACAGGGAACGAAGCAGCGAACCAGCCCGAAGAGAATATTCCCCCTACAAATCAACGGCCAGCGAAGGGTGATCCCAGCAATCACTAGGGGCTCTTCGCAAGGGCTAGAATCGAAAAGGCAGAAGAAGGCACACAAGAGGGCAATTAACCACATCGCCACGACATTGCAAATAACCTTCGGCCTCGAAGACGCGGAAGGCATCTTCTTCCCGGTGCGAAGTCCGCCGCATCCTAGTCAATGGAGGGAGCTCGGCGGATATCATCTTCGCTGACTCCTTTCGGCACATGGGGATTCCCAAAGCCGCACTCGCCCCAGCTAGTGTACTCCTGCAAGGCTTTGGTGAGAGCTCGGTTCGGGCGCTGGACAAGTGCAGCTGTAACTGATGTTCAGCGACATCAGGGCGGAGGCTATCCCCTTCGACAATGTCAACATCCCGCACCAGTACAATGTCATTCTCGGTCGCTCCACGCTAAACAAGTTCGAAGCGGTGGCGCATCACAACTACTTGCGATTAAAGATGCCTAGCCCAAACAACGTAATCACTGTGCGGGGCCATCACCCTTCGGCCACAGCAGGTGACCGACCGCCGAAGAACGTTTACTAAATTCACAATGACAAAAGAGGACTGACAAGAGGTGCCAAGGGGCTACGATTTGTACAAGCCTTTGCCTCAAGGCAAAATCACGAAGATTGACCCCGCCGACCCGTCGAAGACCGTGTCCATTGGATGCGATGTCGACGACGACGTGGCGGCCTAGATGCTGCAAGTCACGACGTCTTCGCCTGGGTCCGAACGAGCACTCGGCTGTGAACCGCAGCCTCAACGAGCACCACCTCGTAGTAAAGCCAAACATCAAGCAAGCAGAAGCTTCGCAAGATGTCGATCGACAGCCAGGAGGCGACAAGGCCGAGGTCAACACCAAGCATGTTCAACCGTGTAACACCAACCCAACTAGCCAACTCAGCCTCTGCTACAACTGTGGTGAGAAGTCTTCGGGAGCCGCTACAAGCACCTCTTCTACATTGAGATACTAAAGGTGGCATCGAACATGTGGAGGAAACCATGCAGGGGAAAGGAATTCAGCTGGATATTTCATCCATGCTCCGCACCATGCAACTTGGAGGTGCAGGTGCACGACTAACACCAAGGTGGACAAGAATCTTGAGTGCAAGTTCAAGCTAGAGGCAAGCATACTTGGCAACAACTGATGTTTTGTGTCTCCAATGCCGAGGCCAAGCCCCCAATTATTGTGTTTACAGCAAGCGCACAGTTTGCACTAGCACCATCCCGCACTACATGCCCCATGTGTGCCTCCTACCTACCATCGATGTTGCGCAAAAGTGTGCTACATGCACCATGAGCTCTGCGTGCCCGTGCCCATCGTGGTCGTTCACTGGAATGTCAAGATGAACTAAATGGAGGCGAGCTCCATTTGTCAGGCTCTTCATCCCCTTGCTTGTTTGACAATCGCTAAATTGGCAATCGCTTGGTGGCAGGGGTGTGAGAGGGGTGTGTGTGTAAGAGAGAGAGAGAAGCGGGAGGATGTGGGTGCTGATCTAGATGAGCACATGGGGCATCTCATCAAAACAATTTTATGTACCAACAATATACAAATGGCATTAGCATAAAACCATCGTGTATTGAACCAAGGGGGTAAAGTAGATGGATTTGAGAGTTCAAAAAATTGTAAATGTCTAACTTGAAAATTCAGGGTTGATTTCTGGACTTCTGTCAAAAGATTAGGTTTGCAAAATGAACCTTACTCATTAAAATGTCCTAAATGATGATACCATCAAACAAGCATAAAGAGGAAGTAGTAGCAGAGGAAAAGAAAAAACAGTTGGTGGAATGTAGAACCTTTAATGATTGGCCAGTTCTCAAGTATCATGTTGGTCTCAAAATCCTCTGGGCCAGTTCTCAAGTACCATGTTGGTCTCAAAATCCTAAAAACCAACCCAATAACCATCTCTACTGACCTACCAACAGAGGAACTAAATGGCAAGACCAGAAATATGAGGCATTTGGAACATAAAATTGAGGTGCAAACAGAATGACAGGTGAGTGCCATAGATGTGCCATCAGCTGTCTGACAAGATTAAAAGCAGCATGAGGCATGGAGTGATGCACGCTGCAAAAAATGGAGTAAACAGTTGACACCAGCAGATGGATAATCGGCACAAAGTAGTGGCACCCACATGGTTATGATTCCATGGTCATGCTTCAACACCATGTGATGAATTAGAACTAATACTGCATTCAAGCTCGGTTCAAAAAATATATACTGCATTCAAGCCTAATGGTGAGTTATTGGATTTAAATTTTCAAAACTGCGAGTATAGAAATATGGCATTTTTAGCTATATGTTTTCTTTACAACGAAAGTATAAAAAAATAACTCATTTCAGGTGGTGTTGTTACAAAAATATAAGTATCCAGCAGCATGAAGTGAAATGTTTTAGTTCAAAGATAAAAGAAAATCAAGAAACATATCACAATACACACCTCATTTGTTAAATCTTGCAAAACAGATTTTGATGCACCATAGGAAAATTGCACAAGAAGGCTATCCCCCAGACGACTACCAAGGAAGAAGAACAAGTTTCCAATAGTTGTGACAGCCTGTCCATAAATAGGCCAATTAACTTAAGAAAGAGCAATATCTAAAAAAGAAAGCATATAAGCACACAAGTACATAAGTAACCAACCGAGCTGAGGACAGATGCTTTTGATTTCATAAGATCTAATCTCTGCACAACTCTGTCAAAAAAAAAATAAAAGTAGGTCTATAACAGTAGCACAACAATATGATATCAATGAACCATAGAATTATCTTACCGCCCATCATAAACCACTGTAAGTAACAGCATTTCTCCAGCTTTCGATGAGAACATTACAATGTCATTGGACAACCATGTTGCTTTAGCTGCATCAAGCTCAACTTGGAAATTTGACTTAGGAATTTCTGGGCTGCAAAGCCGGCAAAAGAACATAAGGTTACCAGCATGGACGTCTACTGAAAAGGAAAGAAACTAAGCAATATCAATACAAGGTATAGAACTTAAAATGTAAATCAAGTATGCAATAATGATGGATATACGACTGCTGAATTCCTCCCTGATAAATACACTTGTATTTGTCAACACAAGATATATGTCATATTTCACAGAACTGTCCGGCTAAAAATAATCCAGTCTACAGGTTTTCTATATCTTTTTGGATCAACCACTGTTTTCATGTAAGATTTGTTCTCAGCAAGAGAAATATGCCAGTGCCATAGCCATCAATCTGCTAATCTTCAACAACCAATTTATCTGGTTTTCAGCAACTATTGCTGCCACAATTCATGATGCTAGATCAGGCAAAAAGAGATTTATCATCTATGACCAAGGGAAATGTCACAATTTATAAGACAATAAGGCAGTGCCATATTAGTACAGAGTGGTAAAGAGGTATGCCAGTAGGGCTGTCAATGAACCAACCTGGAGCAAGCTTGCCTACGTAGGGTCAACTAGCTCAAGAATGCTCTAGGCGCTAGAGGGTTGGCAGGGCTGGTGTCTAGCGCCTAGCCGCCGCCTAGGTACAACATGACTATTGAATACCAAGCAATTAGTAAGCATATTACATAAAAGTTGAACAATAGAACACTAAAGTAGAAGGATAGGAGCCCCCAAAGTTAGTTAGTTAGCCACCTAATGCACCATTCAATGCCTAATTGGGATGAGTACCCGCTGCCTAGCACCTAAATCCTAATAGGCGTCTAGGCGACACCTAGGGCCAAATTTTAGAACACTACTCGAGTTCAGTACAGACTCAAGCCAAGCCTGACTGCCTTTCAAGCTTAGAGCTGGGCTCAAGCTCAGTTGGCCAAATCTTGAGACCTGCTTGAATGAAGTTTATAAGCAGACAATTTCAGCAGGTCCAATCACAAGCACCAAGCATTTCACAATATAGCACTACTTTTACAAGTAAAATTGATCCCCCATGCATAGCTCTCACAATAACCATACAAAGTTATAGCCCAGGAGAAGACTTCATATCAACAGCAAAATACAAAAGTTGCCTGTGCTTAGTTCTTGCGACAAGACAATGCATATAGTACTTTAACAGCAAGAGACAACAAAAACTTCTTGTTAATTGGTGGCCAAGCAGCGCTAAGCCACGATTAAGACATGCTGGTTTGTTGCTGGTGCTGGCAAGAAAAAGGAGTCTGTGATTTGATTATAATCAAAAGTGATTTGGAATTTTAAAGTTTTGTTTTCAAGAATAATTTTAAGTAGATTTTTTACTTGTATTCTTAAAAATTATAAAAATAGAGCTGGGCAACGAAAATGATTAAAAAGCCCTTAAAATTAATCCTAAAATCAAATTCTAAAATTCAAAAGCAGCTTTGGATTATAATCTAAAGCACATCCAAGCACAAGGGAAGAGCAAATGATGCATTCAAATTTAGGAGCTCGGAGCATCCAACATCCGGTCAGGCTGAGGCCAAGGCTTCTGTAGTTTATATATTGTGGTTGGTGCCTCTAGTGGCGAACAGCACCTGCAGCGTGGTGAGAGAGGTAGGTGTGCTGGATGGATAGGAGGCAAATAGATGAGTCATGGGTTGGCGATAGCAGTTTCAAAACAGGGATGTATGCTGGCAAGGTGGGCCTTGGGCCGGTGGCCCAACGCATATAACAGGAGCGGTGCATGTAGTGAGCTGCAAACATAAGTATTTGAGATCACTGAACTGCTCAAAGGAGCTCACAAGTTTTCAACGAGGCTCAAGCTTGGCAGGAGTTTCAGAACAGCAAGCACAAATCAAGCCTGCACCAGCACCAAGCTTGCAGCTCACGAGTATCAAGCTTTTTTGACAGGCCTACACACCAAATAGCATTAATAGTTAAATGTGATAGTTCTAGGATTCGTCAATTCACTATTATATCACTCCAACTAATTGTCAACAATTCCATTCATCCAATGAAAACTATACAGTCTGTGAATTACATTTTTCTCCCAGCACTCAATTCAAGATACCCCGTTTGCACTTTCTAGCTAAAGCGTTTTTCACATAGCATGATAAAGGCAGTAGCCTAACAAACTAGAACAAGAGTTGCCTTAAGGTGGTGAGAAACTAGAATGCACACGATATTCATTTAACTTGTCAACTGCTAATGCGGCCCTCAAATAATTGAAAAACATAGTCAGTTACACGATGTTTGGAAATTTAACCAATACGAGATACAGTTGCCAACTTGCCATTGTCAATGCAGATCACTTATAAGCTTCCAATAGCTAATATGCATACCAATTTGAATATCTTTTTTCACCAAATAAGCACAATGAGGTGTGTTATGCACACCCAATCACCCATAATCAATGGCAAGCATCTTCTAGTAATTTTACCTTACAAAGTACTCAGTTCACATGTTTACCAGAAGATCAAGATGGACTCAATTGTTGTACTTCAGTTTTCTAATGCCTAGGTTAACACCATCAGTAATAATGAATATGAAAATATGTAGCTTCAAACATAACCTTCCAACAAATTAAATAATTAGGTTGCTAGGAGAAGCTCAAAATAATTTTGGTTATTTTAATCTCATTTTCTATGGGTAACGATATAAGAGAACACACTATATATCTTGAGTTTTTACTATTAAATCAGGTATCCACATGGGTGATCTTGGTGTGTGATTGTCATGGTACTGCACCAATGATATGCAAGTAGTGGTCAAGCAGAAACAGGGCCATTTCCACATGATCTGAGAGAAAGAACAAACATGCACTTCTACAGGCAGGAAAATAAATAACAAGTAATCCAATTAGGACCTGCATTTAACATATATAAACAGTACCTGCCATCAGGGTGTGATGAGAAATTGTTCAGGTCAAGAGAACAAGAGGTGGACTACAGTAACAAAGAAAACTTTGAATCAATAATGACCAACAGTTCAGAATCAAAATAAGGTGTGTGTGTTCACGAGTGTTTAAAGGGATCAAACCTGACTATGGTAATGTATGGAATTTGCACAGATCACAAGAACACCACCAATAGGGGGAGGCACTGCAAGAAGTTGGTATGCATCGTGGGGCAGATTCTGAAAGGAACAAACACTTTGTAATGGTAATTATATAACTTTATGGTCAAACAAATCCAGTGTTTAAAAGTTGATTCTTCAAGGAAAAAAAAAGAAGTGCAACGAAATCAACAGGTTGCAAGATACAAATAAGTCAAAACGAGAGAAAACACACGAACTGAAACCTCTAAAATATCTAAATATAAAAGGTTGAAAATTGAGCAATCAACAAGAAAATAAAGTTTTTCTATCATAGCATATCAACTGCGATCTATGGACAGAAATGATAGCACCACTAAAATCAATGCTGTTCACCTCAATGTGGTATATCTGACCTAAATGTGGGACTTGAAGACTAGGATAAGTCCTGGTGTTGAGAAAAATTTGATAGTTTATCTAAAATCACAGTACTTACCAATCAAATAATCTATCGCGTTCTATGCATAAGATATAATTAAATGCGTAGTGAATACTAGAAACCACCTTAGTACATTCTAGTACTCTGAACGCCAAAGTTTATTGCCAAAAGAACATACGAATAGATGTGTAAGCTATAAAAGACAGAAAAGACAATGCTTAGGAGCAATATTGTACACTTACAGCTGCAGACCATATCAATGGATGTTGCTTTAGAGTCATGCTGATACTAAATGCAGATATCACGCATGTATGGTGCTTTGATAAGATACGCCCAGCCCATGTAGGCTCTTGCTCATGAAGTATGACCAACACAGGCTCAATATAACCTGAAGAAATCATAAACAGAAAACGGCATGAATAGCAAAGTTTCACATTTGGATAGTTGTAGCACTGGTGATGAATATATAAATGAATGCAAATGGAGACTCCTCATGATATGCAGATCCAGCACCAGTACCAATTTCCACTATGTTTGAGAATTTATTTTGTCACAGGAAGGAAATATCTCCTTTAACAAAATCATGTGTGAAACTGTAAATTAAATACTAAAGTTACAGCTTACAAGCCATCAGTACTTAACAAGCTAAAGATTTCAATGAATTAACAAGGAACATGAAATGACATCATTAGAAAGTTCCTGGCCTTCTTATGGATGCCAACCAAGTTAGTAATATATATGCCAGTGGCCACCAAACATGCTCCCCTGTGGACATTTTACTAAAGTTACATCTTACAAGTCAACGGTACTTAATAAGCTAAAGATTTAAATGATTTCTGTGACTTGCGACATACCACAGGTAAGATGTGGAGCACACAATTGTACAAGTGTAAGCTGTGAAATGCACCGGCAACAATCATATATAATGATTAAACAAAAAGATAAAAGATATACAGCATATTTTAAAAGAGGCAAATATGGAATAGATATAAGCATAAGGATAAGGTCAGTAGAATCTACATGAAAATAATCCGAGACAAGCTCTAAATGGCTGATAGAAAATAAACTTACAAGTATCATAACACAACAGCATAGTTATGCATGAAAGTTCAACATGATTGTAGAAAAGCATGCAAAACAAATACATGTAGTCTGCAATATAGATAACTATATATGTGCAAAACAGATCTTATCTCACCATGTACAAAAGCAAAATCCTTGACATGGTTCATATCTAAAGCTCGTAAGTCAATCAAATATGATGACTCAATGCGAACAGCAGAACTCAATGCACAGGTGGGTTCATCTTCTCCAACTAAGCTCTGGCCAACCTAATATGTACAAAAATACCAAAGGTGGATCAAATAGAAGACGTTGGAGGAAAGTAACATACTATTTGAAATTCTACTGGTCCAAACAAGTAATCACTATCCATAGCACTAGCATTTATAAATGGATCCATAGTCTTTGAGCAAGTATTGACATAATGAGAACCTGATGGTAATGAGAAATGAAATAAGGGACAGGGATATCACCTGGGCAGCTTTTAGAATAATCATCTGAAGTCCATAAACAAGTGCAGCACCACATCTTCCAAGAGGATCAGCCTTTATAACAGGACCCCAAGCAAATGATTCTCTGCCTCTCTTCAGATGCTGCCATTCTGGGCCCTCAAAGCAATGCATTGAGCTGAAACATCAAGAATGGTAATGCAATACTGATAGTGCATCAGCTTGTAGAAAGAAAAAGATAGCAAAATAGTTCCACTAAAAAAGATGTAGTTTTTTAATTTTATCTACATTAGAAAAGAGGCAGAAAAAGTGAATGGCACTAATTGTTCTAAATGATAACACCATCATCCATCAGCCTAAGTATAATTCAAAATTTTCCGATTAGCTGGTTTTGCAGGATAGTTCCAGTCGTCACCCTCGATGATCGAAGATTGACCAGGCCCTTTGGCTATTGCAGACCCTTCAACCATCAAAGGCCTCCGACAAGCTACCAATAGAAGAATGACTCACTCACAAGCGATTCACCAAGGAACAGAGAAGACACCTTCGACTATCAAAGACTCTTTGACTATCGGAGGGTCCCATGAAGATGTGGTGGTCCCTCCTCACTCCTGGCTCACTAGGTAGAGACCACCTCACTATAGATATAGCCCATGACTCCCCGTGGGACTGATCCATGCACCGAATGTAAGAAAATGTCTAATGTAACCCAGGCCTTACACCTTTATTAAGGCCAACCTTGTAATTTGCCATACATCCCGCTCAGACCTATAAATACAGCCTGAGCAACAGTGTAAAGGGGGACTAACTTTGGCGCCGAAATTCCAAATATAATGTGGTTCGTCACTCTAGCTCCACATCAAAGGCTAGGGGTCTTTGACAAGATTCCTAGCTCCATACTTCTTTGTTTCATTGACAAGTAAGCTGGTAACAAGGCAATACTCTTATCCTAATAACTAGCTAAGTGGCTATCAATGTATTTGTTGCTCGTGTGATTCAAAGTCCTCCCAGCATGCCAGTGGTAAAATTTGATGCACATTAGTTGTGTTCTTGCCACATATATCTGTTACAAAAATCTTGTGCAATTTTGCAAAGGGGAACTATATTCAGAGCAATCATGACTCAATAATTTAACAATTATAAAAAAAAGAATGAGGAAACAGGTGCAAACCTAGTACGCAGGCCATGGATAGCATCATCAAACTCCAAACAACTTATTTTTGCATCCTTAAATACAAGTGCAATAGTGGCTCGCCTATTCTCCGCTCCATCCGACAACACGGTCATCGACTCGATGTTCCCATGGAGCCTACATGCCATTCAACAAATTACTCGTAAATAAACTAGTAGCAAACCCTTTGGTTCCTGAAATCAGTGGTAAATTCGATCGCCCACCGCACCTGTAATGGCACACCAGCTCCAGGCGCGCCCCGGAGATACCGTCCAACACGGCGCCGGAAGAAGAGGACGGCTGGGCGCCACCGCCACCATCCTCGGCCGCCGCCTCAGCCCTCACGGCGTACACCTCGACCACGTTCGCGGCCGCCACGACCAGGTTGGGCGTGGGGCCTAAGCGCCTTGGACGCGCCGCCGCCGCCGCCGAATCGATGTCGCCTTCGGGCCCGGGGCCCGCCGTCGCGGCGGTGGAGAAGGCGGCGGCGTCGGAGGGGGAGTTGGTGATGAAGCCGGCGGCGCAGTGGTCGACGCCGGTGGGCCAGTGCATCATCTTGTACGCCGCGTAGCTCATCTTCGTGCGGCTCCGGCAGGGCTAGGGTTTGGGGTGCGACCTTAAAATTTTTCGAGCAGAAGAAGCGCCACGGAAATTGGGAGAAGGGATTATAGATGGCCAAATGGGCCGGGCGCCATCCTTATTGTAGCCGGCCCAGGCATGGCAGGCACGCCTGCCGGTGGACCGTGCCGTGTTTGGGCGACGCCTGAGACGGATTTTTACTGTTACTAATTTAATTTTTTTTAATTTACAAAACTAATTTTTGATTTGAACTTTTTGCAGAACTACCCTCTTGCCGCCCTGGGCCACGGCGGTAAAAACCGCCGTGGCCCAGGGCGGTGAATGGCATTTCCATCAGGCGCGGCTAATGGCGCTGGCCGCCGTTAGCCCGGGGAGGCCATGTGGCCTTGCCACCCTGGGGGACGGCGGCGAATGCCGGGCGGTTTATAGGCCAATCGCTGTCCTGGGGGACGGCGGTTTTTAGCCCTCCCATATAAAATCCATTCAGCCACTCGCCAGCGCGTCATTTCTTCCTTTCGCCTCCAGCGTTCGTTCAATAGAGCTGAGGGAAAGGAGGAGCAGTGCAGCGGCGAAGCCCTCGCAGATTTTTCAGCCGAATCCAGGTATTTTTTTGCTCTCCCTCTGTTATATAGTCAATTTTTTAGATAAGTGTTAATTAGTACTAGACGCGTAGTATAATACCTGACATAGTATGAAAATATTAGCGATTTGGCATAAGCATCATTAGTGTTAAATTTATTTGACCGTACTAGAAGAACATAGCGGACAGATAGTAAATTGTAGATATTTTAGAAATAAATATGCTCCGCCATGGCTATCGTTGGTATACGTTATTTTGACACGTTAGATAAACCTAGCGTATAACTTTATTAGCGCCGCTGGGTTAGTTTGTAAAATATAGAAATAGTAATGGTTTGACTCATACATATAGCCTTTTTATGGAATGAATATTGATTAGTACAGATTAATAAAATCTTTTTTGTGAACAGAAATGGCAAATAGAGTTGTATTCGCGATATACCACGGTGAAGGAAATGTCAGAGAAGGACAATATGGGGTAGATTTATCGGAGTTCAACGTAGCACAAAAGGGAATTATAGCTCCAGCTGAGAGAAGTTTTCCTGGAGTTTACAATTGGTTAATGAGGGGATTCGGAGTAGATCCTCAAGTAAATGCAATTACGGTGTACGCACTGGTTAGCTGGGTTGTGGAAGGTTTTTGGTGGGAATTGATGCCAGTAGATTCGACGGCCAGCTGGGTATTTTTTTGTGGAGAGTGCACTGCAGCGAGGATGGGCACCGAGCATCCTAGTGGTAGTGCATGACGTGGTCAGCATTGATCAGGCTGGTCCGAGTACAGCGGAAGGGCCGGATGAAACAGGGGAGCAAAATGAGGCAGAAGACGAGGGTGCCGAAGAGGAAGGAGGCCAAGAAGACATGGGACCGGGGGGGTTTGCAAATGAAGGGGAGAGACACCCAGGTCTAGTACAGGAGATGGAAATTGAAGACTCAGAACCTGAGCATATGGAGGATGATGATTCTTCGGAGGACGATGTACACCCGGCAGAATGGGACAACGAGGACTTCTCCGGACTCGTTGTCTCAGAGGGGCACACCGTGGCATGGGAGTATCGGCAGAATGAAATGGTGCAAGGCGCTAGATACGCCGAAAAAGCACAGTTGACAGAGGCTGTGAAGATGTGGGCCGTGTCACTTGGGAGGGAGTTCTGGGTATCAAAGTCCACAAGATCGGTGTACGAAGTGAAATGTGCAAGTTCAAGCGATGGATGTCCATGGAGGATGTCGCATCCAGGAAGAAATATGACGACTGTTGGTCCGTGTCAATCGTGACGGAGCACAACTGCCATCTTCCGGGTGTTCAGAAGTACCACAGGAACATATCATCTGCATTCATCGCTTCAGAGCTGTATTATGCTGTTGTGGAGAACCTCTGGTTCGAGCCCAAATCAATTATCAGTCGCATCGAGGAGAAGTACAAGTACACCATTACATATGCCAAGGCATGGAGGGCCAAACAGAAGATAATTGAAATGAGATTCGGTAGTTTTGAAGCTTCATACAATAATTTGCCTCGTCTACTGCAGACCATCTGTGCGAGGAATCCTGGCAGCTACTCCGAAATCAAAAGTTTCCCATCATTAGCAAGTCCTGGGCAGAGCGTCCTTCAGCGGGCCTTCCTCTCTCTGCAGGCGTGCATGTTTGCATTTCTTCATTGCAGGCCCATTTTCTGCATCGACGGTACGTTCCTAACTGGAAAATACAGAGGGCAAATGTTGACGGCAATCGGAGTAGACGGGAACAACTAAGTGTTGCCCGTGGCCTTTGCCTTCGTCGAGGGCGAGAACACAGAGAGTTGGTACTGGTTTCTGAAGCTGGTTAAGGAAAAGGTGGTGGGGATGAGGCCAGATGTATGTCTCATACATGACCGTCATCCAGGGATGCTGCGTGCAATTGAGGAGCTGCGAAACGGCTGTGCAGACAAGGGATACCCTCTGGTGTGGGAAGATGTAAAAAGCAGATGGTGCATGCGTCACACTGGGGCAATTTTGCATTCGGCCCCCTGGGGGCATTCGCCGCCGTCCCCCAGGGCGGCAAGGCCACGTGGCCTCCCCGGGCTAACGGCGGCCGGTGCCATTAGCCGCGCCTGACGGGGATGCCATTCGCTGCCCTGGGCCACGGCGGTTTTTAAATACCGCCGTGGCCCAGGGCGGCAAGAGGGTAGATCTGCAAAAAGTTCAAATCAAAAATTAGTTTTGTAAATTAAAAAAAAATTAAATTAGTAACAGTAAAAATCCCGCCTGAGACCGTGGTGCAAGACTGCACCGTTGCCATCGGGCCAGCACGGCACAGCTCAAGCATGAACATGGTCCAGTCGCCTCATCTATTTTTCCCATAGAGTTTCTGTTTTTCCCAAATTGTTCCCATATTTTTCCTCATTTCCCCATTTTTTTTTACTAATTTTTCCTTCATTTTTCCTATTTTCGTATTTTTCCGCCTCAAATTTTGAATTTCATGAGCTATATGTGCTAGTGAGCCACCACCGGCCCATGGGTGTCTAGAATGTGGATGCCAGCCCGGCTCCTTACTAGACCGTGCCTAAGCTCCATCCTCGGCATGTGAGCCGGCAAGGCCCGCTAGACGAGCCATGGCTAACGGGCTGTGCCTAATTGGGTCGTGCCTAGCTGTGCCGTGGACTAGGCTAGCCTGGCATGCCTGTTTAGCCATCTATAAAAGGAATGGGAGGAGAAAGGAAGAGGAGGGCGGAAAGGGGCCTCGTCATCATATAGCCAAGCAAATCTAGACGCTTGTTTGGAATTTTTTTTTATTACTAAAAAATTGCATATGCGATGAATGGGAAAATGTTTAGGATCCTGACACGTTGCATCTATAATATTTGGGCATTGCGGATCGTGACATTAACTTGTGTGGCTACCTATCGCATCACACTCGCTTCAACCAGATTGCAAAAGTACTAGTTTGTGGCAATGGATTTGATGTTGAGAATACAATTTTTTTGCAAATACTATGATTCCAATATAGGAGATGTATGTGAGAGCATGTGATACGGGGCGCCCGACCTTCTCAACGTAGGATCCGGATACACCGTGAAACCCTGATAAAGTGCGTGACAACCTGCTGCCCATGCAATGCACATTTCACCACGAATTTGCATAACCACACGATATGATAGTTTGATCCACTCGACCATGCAAAAGTGAATCTATTGCTCACTCAATTCGCTGTAAGGAAAAGCAAGAACAATCTAGGACAGAAACTCCCAATTCCACTCCCTAGGAGAATAACAAGAGCAATTTTGCTGTGAATTGTCTTTAGAATAAAAGCGGTATGACCTCATGGGTCGTGTACAAAGGCTTTTATAGCCATTACATGGGTTAGAAACTAATCAAATGCAACAAAATATGGAAACCTATTAGGATAGCCGACGGTTTGTTCGGCCTTCGTGCTGAAATTAGAACGAATTTATGTCTTGGCCCTGTTCATCACGCGGGCCATGAAGTTATCTTTCCAACGAGTACTCATGCGTCCAAAACGGACTTCAGACGAGAGAGAAACAAACATTTTAGTCCAGCTATATCTAGGCTGGCCCAAACCGAATCTATTTGCCTTCTTATCTTCAAACCCCTTATTTTGGAAGACTTGAATCCATGGGAAACTTGTAGATATACCTCTTGCCAACCCTAGATAGGCCTTTGAATGTTCAAACAAGTCATGCAAAGCCCACATTCATCATCAATGCTGCTGCCCGTGCGTCACCCGGTTTGCCCATGCAGCGAATCTTCAAATAGACGTAACTCGGTGTAGAAAACTCCGAATCACATGCCGTTTGATCCATTACACTTGACAAGATTTTCATGTATGTAAGCCGTGCATGCCGAAAGTCTTTGAGTTAAATCAGAATTCACCATGAACTTCGTGAACAGAACAACAACCAATCTTCTATATGTGCTCCACTACCTCCCTCACCTCTTGCTTGGCCCAAATGTTTGTGGATGCCAATTGTTCACTTCTCTCACATATGAAAATAATGGAGTAACAAATATTATGTAGCATCAAATTCTCATATGCTCTACATATATATTTAGAGAGAAACGAGTTCACCATATAATTTGATTTGCATGTGTTGTGACCTTTGGTCACGAACAAGAGAAAATGGGGATAAGAGCTCCCGTTTATCCATGCAAAGTATGATCAAGGATGTAAATGCACTTAGGCACTATTCACTCCAAAGTAATCTGTCTTTTACAATAGGGCTTGCCCGCTTTTTATAGCCTAGAGGCTGTACAAGGAGATTACAAGAATACCCCTTGGGGACCACTAACCCCAAGGGCAAATTAGATATTACATGCTAGCCTCGTGGATATTCCCTCCTTGGCGTGCGTCTTAAGCTTCGTCTTCGACTTCGGGATTTCTCCTCCTCCAAAGGGGAAATGTTCTCGAGCCCCATATCGGCAAAATGTTCTCCCCTCTAGGCAGATCGAATAGTTTCTGTTATGCTTGTACCTAGCAAACAAGACTGTTACCGATTACCCAAGTGTTGGTCGAATTGGGGGCACGGTGCCTAGTCGTGCACCAAAAAGCCCCTCACGGATAAGGGTGAAAACTTTTCGGCTGAAGCCGTGTCTTTTAGAATTTGCAAGCTCTCACTGTCCCCCTGTTCGGCCGAAACTTGTTTTTTTCCTCCATCGTTGTCGTAGCATATACTCTATTATCATTATTATATATTTTATCATTTTTTATTATTTGTCATTTATTTTATATTATTATTATTTGTCATTTATTTTATTTATTATTATTATTTATTACTTTATTATTATTTTTATTTATTATTATTTTAATAATTTGTCGTTCCTATATATTTCTTTGTCTTTTCTTACTATTATCATTATTTTTAATCATATATTTTATTCATTATGGCTCCTCACTTCTGTGCCGCCTCGATTTCAGTGTCCAAGACCGCTCGTCAGCCACTCAACCCTCTATATAAAAGGGGGGTTGCAAGGCTGCAGCCATACTTGCACTCACCATTGCTCCATTTCTCTTGGGCGCCTATCGACCGACATCGGCCATTGGGCGGCCGGTTTGGCCGGATGGCCTGGTGGGCCCGTGGGGCTGTTTGGTGGGCCATTTTTTCGTCCCGTGAGGCCCGATGGGCCCACGGGTCCGGGAGGCCGTCCAGTGGGCCGTTTTCGCTCGTGAGCATCAGGCCGTGGCCCAGCTCGTGTGGCCCCGCCCCCCATGGGCAAGGGCCCACGCCCGGGTGGGCTCATGGGGGGTGTTTTCGTGCTATGGGACATTTTGTTGCCACGGGCGGTGGTTCGGCCGGCCGTTTCAGCGTGCAAATACCCCTTCGTGCGCGCTTCTTGGTCGAGCGAGGGAACGGCTTGGGCTTTATGCTACCATTCTTGCAGTGACTTTGGGACTTCCATCCCTTCGCCGCCAAGCCTTCCTTCCCTTGACAACGACATTGGGACTTCCATCCCTCTATCCCTTCCGTCGTCTCATACCTTCACACCGTACCATGTTCCCGTCCTCATACCTTCAAACCATGCCTTGTTCCCTCCACCCCACCATCCCTTCGCCACTATCGATGTTTTACACCGGCAATAAGAATATGGGGCTACTCATGAGACCTAAACTTGATGGATTGTAAAGAAACACGAACAATTTATACTAGTTCAGGCCCTCAAGATCAGGTAATACCCTACGTCCAGTTGTGGTGTATTGCCTTTGAGGTTTCTCTGGTGAGATTTCGATGTGCTCTCAGGGGGCACCCTGCCTCACCTTATATACCAGGGGATAAGATTACAGAGTAGGAATCTCAGTCGGACTCTGACCAAGGGATTTCCTTCTAGGAATACAACGTGACCGACTAGAACTATATCCTTTCCTTGTCGTGTAAGGCAATATATGCCGAGTCCTATTGTATCCCTAATTACAAGGTTAGGCCCATCCTCTGTCCGAGTGACCCATATGCTTCTCATGAGGTACCCGGGGCCCATAGCCTCCACAGCAGCCCCTGAGACCTTCATAGTTGAGTCACAGCTGATGCTGAGTGCTCATCCTCCACGGTGAAGAACTCTCAAGGGCATTGCTCCCGAGTACTCTTTATCCGAGTGCTTCTTCTCCCGAGTTCTGCTTCATGTCAGCTGGCAACGAGGCTATGAAGGGCTTAATACAAAAATATGAATAGTGTGACCGAATAGGCGCACCTATTAGGTGTAGCCTTTGACTTTGTGCTTAATTGTGAAACCCGTTGGCCGCCCGTCCTGCTCGCTCTCTCGCTGTGCCGTGGGGCCCGCCCGTCAAGCCGTCTCGCTTGCTCGCTCCCTCGCCCTCCCGCTGATAGGCCGGGCCCGCCTATCAGCTCCTTCGTTCTCCTCCGTCCGGATTGGGCGGAGGGGAAATTTCCCCTCCGCCGCTCGATTGGCGCCGCAACCCGTCTGCTCGCGCGCCCATCCTTGGTTCAAACGGCACAGGAACAGGTCCCCGCCTACTCCCACATAATCTCCGGCACCGTCACTCCCTCTCGCACGAGAATCACGCGCACGACGCCACCACCGCCGCCTTCAATCCCATGAGAAATAGAGCCATTTCAGCCACGATCTCTCCCGCCCAAGCGCATAAAAACCTTCGCCGTCCTCTCCTCTTCCTTTTCCCTCAGACACCGATGCCTCCCGAGCTCCCTAGCACCCCGCGCCGCGTGATCCAGAGTCGCCGCCGTGCTCCATCACTTTCAGCCACTTGCCGCCGCCGCTATAGCTGCCGCCAGACCGCGTGCTTGCCACCGCCAGCTCCGCCACACTCGTGTGACGCCGGGCCGCCGCATCTGGGAGCCTCTATGCCGTTGGAGACCCAAGCTCGCCATCGTCCTCCTTGGTAAGCCGTTCCGCTGGCTTGTGGCCGCATCTTCCCACCGATCTCTTCGGCCATTTTGGCTCTAAATCCTCCCTATATCTTCACCAGGACCCCCTCAACCTCGTCCACACCTCCGTCGTCGGAAATCCTCGCCAGAACGCCAACTTCGCTGTTGTCCCGTACCTCGGCCGCCGCCTATCGCCTCTGTTCACCGCCGTTCACCGCTTTTCGGCTGCCGCAACTCCTCAGTGAGCACCCCTTCGTCTCCCTCGTTCCCTCCTGCGGCTCGCCGCCGTTCTCCGGGGGCCGGATAGTCGCCAGTGGTGACCATTGGGCCGCTCGCCCCGCCGCGGCGCGGCCGCGCCAACGTGGGCGAGCCCCCTTTTGTTCGGGGCCGTCCGATCTGCCTCTGGGCAAATCCAGACCGGCCGTGTGGCGCCCCGCGGGTGCTCGCTTCCCCTGCCACGTCGGCGCCACTCGGGCGCCGCGTCGGCCCGTTGGCCCGCCGTGGATGCCGCATGGCAGTCACGTGGCCACCTTCTACTGGGCCGCGGTGGACTCGGTCCACCGTGCACTGTCCTCCCCTGTGTCGCCGACCTATGGGGCCCGCCTGTCGACGCCGGCTCCCGGGGTCAGTGACGCATTAATTCAATTTATTGCACAATAAATCGGTTAGCAATTGTTTTGTATAGGAAAATCGCGGTAAAACTTTAAAAATTCATAACTAATTCATACGAACTCCGATTAAGTCCATTCAAATTTCATTAAATCTAGAAAAATGCCAAGAATTCATTAAAAATATTTTGAGCTCATGTTTGGCTGTCCACATATATACTTTTTTAATTGTTTGTGCATTGTCTGTTATAGAATCCGACATCGGTGACTCTTCTGTGTACTACAAGGTTGTAGCCGAGTACGTCGAGCCAGAGCAAGGCAAGTCATACTGTAATCTTGATCATTTTGTAACTCCATTTTGCTAAAATGTTTTGTTTATTCAACTAAACATGCATGTTTTTGTTATTTCATGTGGTATGGTTTATGACCCATAAATTGATAAGACTACGCCTTAGTCATTAAACCTTGTTCCTTGTCACTTGGGTAATAACATGATTAGAATACTATTCTTAGGATGCTTAGAAACTATTAGTTCACCTAGGAATTAAATATTATCATTTACATTATTTGGTTCGACTCAATGTTGGAAAATAGAACTTTGGATATGTTAATGTTAAATTACTAAAATTTGACCTAAATGGTGTGCTGTGGGTGCATGGTTTTGCTAGTCGCACCCATGGCAATTAAGGACCGGTTCGCGGGAACCCCTAAGCAATTACTCATACTTTCCACAAGCCAGCATGGGCAACAGCTAGGCTTGTAGCGTCTCTTCTCCCTCTCCTAGACATCAATGGTGAGGATGGGCGTGATGGAGTTGGGTCGGCCCGAGGTAGGGTTGATCGGCTTCCGGATCCATTGTGGCGCAAGGGGGGTAGCCTGGCCAATATGGTGTGCCCTGTCGGTAGGTGCAACCTCAGGGTGGTGTGGATGGTTAGGGAGAGGTTGCGTGAACGGTCTTGTTACAGCCTCTTGCGGGGTGTCGTGGTGACACATCGACATACGGGAACGTGTGTGGGGCTGTGTCTTGTGGGTACAGTTGTACACCTCTGATCAGAGTTAAATCTATTTGAATAGCCGCACCCGCGGTTATGGGCATGTTGGTCAAGACTCACCGTGATTAGTCTCACCCTTACTTAATTAACTTGACTTAATGGAACTGGTATAGTTCAGGCGGATGGTTGGGCCTGGTTAACGTGGTGTAACGTTGATCAATAGAGGATTAATATTATTCAATTAATCAACATTTTTACCGTTTGCAAACTACTACTATTTACAACTGCTTTTACGCAAACAAGTCTCTAGCCTACCCTTGCCCCTGTGCATTGTGCATATTTGTGGGTGCGGTTTGTTGAGTACTGTGGGTGGTACTCAGCCTTGCTCCTTTTCCCCCCTCTCAGTGGTGGTGTACGCGTCTGATGATGATCAACTGGAGGACTAGGCTGGCTCCGCCGTCAAGATGCCTGTGGATTGGAAGCCTCCGCTTGTCTAGCTATGAATAGGCTTTATTCGTTTTTACCGCTGCATTTATGTAATATGATTTTATTCTGTTTGTAAGACGCACTCTGTATGGCAACTTGGAATTGTGTACCCTGGCTTTTCTGGGTAGTGATTTATTACACATGAATGTTCAAAATTTCGGTGATGAATTTTTGGGCGTTACATAAGCCAAGTACCATGTAATGGATTTTAACTCAATATGTGGTCAGGTGTACTTGAAAGATACCTGCATCCTCAAGTTTAATGGAGACCAGCTATCGATCCTTATAAGGACGTATCCTCAATACCTGGTAAATAATGCAGATATCTAAACACATGTGTCCAACAATTAGGCTTTCATGAAGCATATCTGATTATTTAATTAGTTTCTGTAAATAGCACCTGCACTGTGATTTTAAGACGGCCAGCGATCGGCCCAATAGAGCATGCTATTTAGAAACTCATATCTTGTGGCCCAGTACTGAATTTGTCGGCCCAAGCCCAATTATCAGTATAGGCTCTATAAAAGCGGGGGGAGAAAGAAAAGATTCCCTCATCTTCTCCAATCTGCTAATTGTTTCGTCTTCCAGCCTCTGCACCCAACTTTCGCACTTCTCTTCGCTAGGGTTTGCAATAGCTCACACCCCCGCTTGAGACTTGCACGATTCCGCTCCGCCATATCGATTCCAAGCCTCCGCAAGCTTTTCTCCCAAATCTCCTTACTCCTAGCAATGCTGAGAGCCTTGTTCGAGATCCCGGAGATGTCTGCGGGAGCTTGGCCAATTTCTGTTTGTTGAAGCTGAAGTACTTGGAGAAACAACTGCGATTGCAGCGTCATGATGTCATTCATTGGCGTGCCGCTGAGGGGGAATCCATGCCAGCGCCCCAATCTAGTGAGACTATTGTCTTCATCTCTTTCTTCGATCTCAGTCTTGCCCTCCCCTCTTTGGATTTTCTTCGTTAACTTCTTTCTTTTTATCAAATAGAGTTGGTGAATCTGAATCCCAACTCTATCCTGCAAATCTCCATTTTCACCACCTTGTGTGAAGCTTTTCCAGGGGTTAAACCCTATTTCAATCTTTTTCGATACTTGTTCCATATCAAGCCCTAGCCATCCAAAAATAAAGTCCAGGTCATTAGGAGAGCCGGTCTCCAACTTAGGAATAAAATGAAGAAAATCTATCTCAATGTTCCTTTGAAAACCTCCCTCAAGGGTTGGCATAGAGAATGGTTCTACTGTTCCAATCTCGAACATTCTCTACCCCCTTTCACTGGTTCTCCACCAGTGGCTCTGCCCAGCTAGTCTTCAGTGCCAAGCTATGAAGAAATGGGCCAAGTGTATCAGTTGATGGAGAAGATAGATCTACTGAAGAGCTCGGGGCTGACTGGTCCTTGAGTGGCAAGGTGTTTCTTAAACCGCCACACCAAGCCTTTGAAGCTTAGGAGACACTTTGGTTGGGATTATCAGGGCAAAGCTGATCCCAGCCGAGAATACCCTTACTTAGCCGATAAGAACAAGGTGACCGATACCTTGCTCGGCTTTTTTGTTAATGGGGTAGTGGAGACAGAAGACGCTGAGCGCGCTACCACTCCCTATAGCTAGAACAGGCCTCGACCATAGGTAATCTTGAGAAACTGATATTGAATTGCCATTCATCTATGATGAATGTCTGTGGATGTCTGTCTTGGATAGTTCTGTAATGCATGATATATGTCTTTGGAATGCCTACAGGATTGTGAGGAGTTAGATGATGACTCCTAGAACTAGCTGGCCATCAAAACAAAAAAGAAGCCAGCCAGCCCTTCTGCTGCCCAACCCAGCTCCAAGAGGGCTAGGAAGAAACCATTTGAAGACCCGAGCAAGAAGAAGACAAGCACGTCGAGTGCAGCGTCGAGGAGCTTGAGGATCAAGGACTCCTGCCAGTTTAGCTCCCAGGCCGCCAAGCCCTTGTTAGGTGCCTCCAAGCCCAAGGTTTCACGCCTGGAATTTTCATCCAAAATTCTAAACGCTTACATGTGTATTAAATCCTCGTCTAAGAATCAACCGAGGTACACAATGACAAATTTGATAACAAAGTACAAATCCATATTGAATAAAGTGACGAATGTATAATTATTACAGAGGCAGATGGAACCTCTCAAACAAATAAAAAGTCTAAACAATGGAATTAACTAGCGATAGCGACATCTCCATACTCCACAGGCAAACTTGACTTGAACCCAGCCTAATCCTCAAGATCTTCTTCACTAAAGTACTCTTCTTCTGATGATTTGATATTGCAAGGTGAGTACAAAGAATACTCAACAAGCCACATAGTAAATATGCAAGTGCACAGGATAGTAAAGGATGGTATATAGGGCTAATTTGCATAAATAGCATTTAAATAAATAGTTAAGGGAGAATTAAAAAAACAGTAGAGAAATTAAGCAGTATTAAATCAACACTGTATAGCCCACCTGACTACGCAGGCCCACACCATCCCAATCTGGATGTCTCATGTCACATTTATACATTAATTAATAAATGGGACTAATCACCAAAAACATCATTCAGCTCGCCCATGACCGTGGGCACGGCTATTCGAACAGTTTTACTCTGATCGGAGGTGTACAACTTTACCCACAAGATATAACCTCACAATATGTCACCATGCACCTTGGCACCACCACGATACCTCGGAAAGGAATTGTGACAAGACTCTTCGCATAACACGCCCAACAGAATGACCACCCGCCAAGTCCCCAGTAGAGGTTGCCCAACCTCCAGGTTAGAGAAACTCTTGGCTCCCAAACATATGGTCCTATTGGCACTGCCATTGTGGATTTATCGACACTACCACCTATCAACTAAAGACACCATGGTGTCTCCTGCTGGGACAAGTTACACTACAAGTCCAGCCATTGCCCGTGCTAGCTTGTGGTTAGTATGGTAAATACTTCACAACAGTAGCTCATGAACTGGTCCTTAATTGTCATGAGCACCGCTATCAACAAAGCCAACCTGGTGCTCACAACCCACCATTTAATCATGTTTTAGTTGCCCATTAAGAATCAGCCTCACACGACACCGTCGTGAACAGAACCATCATTATTTTATGTGTAATCATATGTGATTAACAACCTTTATATGATTCTACAGTTTCTAAGCAGGGCTGAGCAACCTAGAATTATTCTAGCTAACCAATACTTCAGCTAGCTAGTCATATTAATCCCATAGGCACAAAGGCAAGTTATCAAAACAACGGGCTATAAACAAGGATCAGGGTTTTCCCTTCCTGATGTCATTATAAAATAAATGCACCTTTGAATCAAAACAGAGATTTAAATCATAAGATCAACATGCTCAAAGGGTTGTGGATCTGTGTGACTTGCCTTGCTGCTCCGCAAAGTCTTCTGAACCCTCCTCGATGTAAACCGACTCTTCCGGAATGTCCGAAACTATAGGCAAATAACAAAACAAACAAAAACAGTACATAAGCACATAGCAGCAGCACATGTGGATATTTTTAATGGATAGTTCTTGATTTTTAAAGAATTTAGAGACTGGAATGACCTCAATCTGAGTTCGTATGAATTAGTTATGATTTTTAGAAGTTTAAACCGTTTTAAAACTATTTACAGGAATTATTAAAGTATTAATGACGCAATAATGAATTAATTTTGAAAAGAAAAAAGGGATTTATTGCGTCATCGAAGGTCGGTCCACCGTAGACCGAGTCCATGAGATTGGCTCACGGGTTTGGACGGTTAGGATGGATTGGATCTAGATCTGACAGCTCGAATTTATCCCGAGGTCGACGCTCGGATGTGCGATACTTGGTGTCGATCTGGAGGATGGCACGGCGGTTGACAGGGCGATGACGTGGACAACCAGCGACGGCAGCGGCTCGAGCGATGAGGCTTGCCGATGATCCAGGGCACATCGGTGGCTGCGGTTTGCGCTAAAAGGACGAGCTTGACGAAGCGATCTTACCTCACAGTCACTCGGTGACAAACTACGATGAATTGACCACGTGATGAGAAAAGGCGGTAGAGACCTTCGGGTACTTGGCGGCGGCGACACTCCAGCAGGGAAGGGCGGCTACTGGGTGGCGGACGAGGTGCTGCTCTACCTGGAGAACATGACTGGGTTGTCGGCGAAGGGCGGCGACAAACTGAGCGGCGGCGCAACGCGGCTGGAGTTGGCGGCGGCGGCACCGGGATCTAACCATGGTTGGCGCTCTCCGGGGTGTCTAGGGCTGGGGCGAGGGCGGCGGCGAATAGAGGGGAGGACGGCGGTACTTCATTGCCAAATGAAGGAGTCTGAGGCAGATAAGGCGGCTATGGCGGCGGCAAACTCAGACGGAAAGCTCGAGTTCGGGCTCAAATCTCAACTATTTTGCTCCGGGTTTTGAGGGGATTGGCAGCGGGGATAGAAGGGAGGATTTCCCCTCAATCAATTCGAAGAGATCATGAGCGGGGTGACCGGATTTCGCGCGGGACGGTGGCGCCGGCTCGGGCTCGGAGTTGGCCCGAGGTAAAAGAAGGCCACGACAGGTGGGGTCCACCTGTCAGCAGCGAAAAAGAAAGAGAGAGCGAGTGGGCTGACCTGGGCTGCAGGTGAGAGAGTGAGAAAAAGAAGGGGAGAGATGGGCCGAAAATCGGCCCATGGCCTTGGGAGGGATTTTAAAAACCTTTTCCAATTTATTTATCCACTGATTTGGTTTCTGCTTTATTAAAAAAATACTTCCACAGCTCAAATAATTCCTAGAAAAATCCAGCAACTACAACAATTAAAGAAGCATTTAATAAAATTTTCTTTGGCACATTTTTACATTGAAATTTATTTGGGATTTTTATTAACCACTTCTTTAGGCTTTTAATTCATTTCTAAAAATTATATTTTCATAGGTATTATTTATTAACTTATTTTTGGGTGTGACAAATCTACCCCCTTAAACAGAATCTCGTCCCCGAGATTCAGAGGAACTGGCGAAGAGGTGCGGATGGGCAGGCTTTAACTCATCTTCTCGCTCTCAAGTAGCTTCATCCTCTGAATGATTGCTCCACTGAACTTTGCAAAAGCGGGCTACTCGATTCCTGGTTCTCCTTTCACTGGTCTCTAAGATACGAACTGGTTTTTCCACATAGGTCAAATCCTCATGGATTTCGATCTGTGCTAGATTAGCTTCCTCTGTAGGCACTCGAAGGCATTTCTTTAACTGCGAGACATAAAACATGCCACACCCTAAAATTAGCCACACAAAAAAATAATATCTGAGAAAAGTCCCTAGAAAAATAAGTTAAAGGGCCAAATGAATTAATTAAATGTGAAAAATGCAAATTAATAAATTACCGTGGCTAGAAATATTTTTATTTTATTCCTCTTGCCAAAATATATTAACAGAATTTTTATTGGAACTTTCAGAGCATAGGAAGTATTTTTAATAAATCAAAAACGATTATCGAAATTAAATTTTCACTGCAAAATCACTTTCCTTTCTTTTCTTTCTTTTCCCCTTTTCTCCTATTTTCCCGCCTGCTAGGCCATGGCCCAGCACTATGCCGCTGGCCTTCGCGCGTGGCCCACGCGAGTGCCTTCCCGTGGGCCCACATATCGGCTGCCCGCCTGACTCTCTCTCGCTGCGCCGTGGGGCCACCTCACTCGCTCGCTCCCTTGCCCTCTCGCTGACAGGCCGGGCCCGCCTGTCAGCTCCTTCGTTCTCCTCTGTCCAGATCGGGCGGAGGGGAAATTTCCCCTCCACTGCTCGATCGGCGCAACGACCCGTATCCCCGTGCGTCCATCGTTGGTTCAAACGGCACAGGACCAGGTCCTCACCCACTCCCCCACATTCTCTGGCACCTTCACTCCCTCTCACGCAAGAATCACGCGCACGACACTGCCGCCGCCGCCCTCAATCTAGTGAGCAATTGGGCCGTTTCGGCCATGATCTCTCCCGCCTGAGCGCATAACAACCTTTGCCATCCTCTCCTCTTCCTTTCCCCTCAAACCCCGACGCCTCCCGAGCTCCCTAGCACCCCGCGCCACGTAATCCAGAGCCACCGCCACGCTCCGCCGTCTCCGATCGTCTGCTGCCATCGTTGTAGCCATCGCCAGACCTCGTGCTCGCCACCACTAGCTTCACCGCACTCATGCAAAGTCTGGCCACCGCATCCATGAGCCCCTACGCCGCCGGAGGCCCAATCTCGCCGTCGGCCTCCTCGGTAAGCCGTTCCGCCGGCTTGTGGCTGCGTCTTCCCGTCGATCTCTTCAGCCATTTCGGCTCTAAATCCTCCCTACACCTTCGGCAATTACTCGTACTTTCCACAAGCCAACGTGGGCAACGGCTGGGCTTGTAGCGTCTCTTCTCCCTCTCCTAGGCACCAATGGTAAGGATGGGTGTGATGGAGTTGGGTCGGCCCGGGGTAGGGTTGATCGGCTTCCAGATCCATTGTGGCGCAATGGGGGTAGCCTGGCCGATGTGGGTTATCCTGGCGGCAGGTGCAACCTCAGTGTGGTGTGGATGGTTAGGGAGAGGTTGCGTGAACAGTCCTGTCATAGCCTCTTATGAGGTATCGTGGTGATGCACCGGCACACGGGAATGTGTGTGGGGCTGTGTCTTGTGAGTATAGTTATACACCTCTGATCAGAGTTAAATCTATTCGAATAGCTGCGCCCGTGGTCATGGGCGATTGGTCAAGACTCACCGTGATTAGTCTTACCTTTACTTAATTAAAATGACTTAATGGAAGTGGTATGGTTCTTATGGATGGTTGGGCCTGGTTAACGTGGTGCAACGTTAATTGGTGGAGAATTAAGATTGTTCAATTAATCAACCTTTTATTGTTTGCAAACTTCTACTGTTTACAACTGCTTTTATGCAACCGAACCCCTAGCCTATCCTTGCCTCCTGTGCATTATGCATAATTGTGGGTGTGATTTGCTGAGTACTGTGGGTGGTACTCAGCCTTGCTCCTTTTCCCCCTCTCAGTGGTGGAGTACGCGTCTGATGATGATCAACTGGAGGACTAGGCTGGCTCCGCCGTCAAGATGCCTGTGGATTGGAAGCCCCTGCTTGGCAAGCTGTACATAGGCTTTGTTTATCTTTACCGCTGCATTTATGTAATATAATTTTACTTTGTTTGTAAAACGTACTCTGTATGGCAACTTAGAATTGTGTACCCTAGCCTTCCTGGACAGGGATTTTATACACATGAATGTTCAGAATTTCGGTGGTGAATTTCTGGGCGTTACAAAACATATCATGAATCCCTGCCATGGCCTAGGGTAACTCCAACTGGTATGCCACCTCACCCTTGCGACTCAGAATCTTATATGGTTGCACAAAATGTGGTGCGAACTTTCCCTTGGTCTGAAACCGATGAACGCCTCGTAGTGGCGTGACTCGAAGATACACATAATCTCCTTCGTCGAAACTTAAGTCCCTTCGGCGGTTATCAGCATAACTCTTCTGACGGGACTGTGCTACTCGTAACCTTTCTTGTATAATTTTTACTTTCTCCTCAGCTTCCCTCAAAATGTCGGTTCCAAAAACTTGACTTTCCTCCGTTTGATCCCACAGGAGCGAGGTACGACACTTTCGACTGTATAAAGCTTCATACAGAGCCATCTGAAGACTGGCCTGGTAACTATTGTTGTAGGAAAACTCTGCATAAGGCAAACTCTTGTCCCAACTCCCACCGAAGTCTAGGGCACAAGCTCTTAGCATGTCCTCTATGATTTGATTAACATGTTCGGTCTGACCATCCATTTGTGGGTGATAAGCAGTACTGAAGTTTAAACGAGTACCCATCTCTTCCTGGAGTTTTTGCCAGAACTTTGAGGTAAACTGACTACATCTATCAGATACAATCTTCTTAGGTACGCTGTGTAAACACACTATCCGTGCCATATATAACTCTGCTAACTTGCTACTAGAATAAGTAGTCTTGACTGCGATGAAGTGAGCCACCTTGGTAAGCCTGTCGACCACTACCCAGATTGAATCATATCCTGAAGATGTATTTGGCAATCCAGTGATAAAGTCCATCCATATTTCTTCCCATTTCCACTCGGGTACCTTCAATGGTTGCAACAACCCTGCTGGCCTCTAATGTTCTGCCTTCACTCGTTGACATATATCGCAGACTGCGACGTACTCAGCTATCTCTCGTCTCATACTGGCCCACCAAAACTTCTCCTTTAGATCTTGATACATCTTGTACTGCCAGGATGGATAGAATATTGGGTGTCGTAAGCTTCTTTCATGATAATATCTTTCAACTCTTTGTCATCTGGCACACATATTCGTTCTCCTAACCATACCTGTTCATCTTTAGAGAATCCACTGGCTTTTCCTCTTCTCATGTTCTTCTTGATCTCTTTGATGTCACGATCATTGATTTGGGCCTCTCTGACTTGGTCTATAGGCGTGGGATGTGCCTCTAATGCTGCTACGAAACCTTTCTTGATGATTCCCAAACTTAACCGTTCGAATTCTGCACATAACTTCCAAGGCAACCGTCATTCTTCGGAAGCATTGCAATAACTCTTTTTGCTAAGAGCATCTGCCACCACGTTGGCCTTACCAAGGTGATAATGGATTCCAATATCATAATCCTTGATTAACTCCAACCATCTTCGCTGATGAAGGTTCAAGTCTGGCTAGGTGAAGATATACTTCAAACTCTTGTGATCCGTGTACATCTCTGTACGATTACCCATAAGGTAATGATGCCATATCTTCAATGCATGAACTACTGCGGCCAATTCCAGATCATGGATAGGGTAGTTTTTCTCATGTAGCCGTAATTGGCAAGACGCGTAAGCGACCACTCTTCCGTCTTGCATCAAAACACATCCTAAACCTTGTCGGGATGCGTCATAGAAAACTTGGAAATCTTTCCTAGAATCAGCCAAAGTCAACACCGGCGCGGATACCAGATGCTTCTTCAGTTCTTGGAAACTCTGCTCACACTCAGATGACCATTGAAATTTAACATCCTTCTGGAGTAACCGAGTCATTGGTTTGGCAATCTTCGAGAAGTTCTCTATGAACCTGCGGTAATATCCTGCAAGACCAAGGAAACTTCGTATTTCTAAAACTGTTTTGGGTTGTTTCTATTTGGTGACTGACTCCACATTGGCTGGGTCCACAGCAACACCTTCAACAGAATGGACATGACCAAGGAACTTCACTTCCGACAACCAGAAGTCACATTTACTGAACTTAGCGTATAGCTGATGCTCTCGCAACTTCTCCAACGCTAACCGAAGATGCTGCTCATGTTCTTCCTTAGTCTTGGAGTAGACGAGGATGTTATCAATGAAGACCACTACAAACTTATTCAAGTACTCCATAAACAACTTGTTCATCAAGTTCATGAAGAAAGCTGGGGCGTTAGTGATCCCAAAAGACATGACCGTACACTCATATAGTTCATAGAGGGTGGTAAAAGCTGCCTTGGGTATATCTTCCTCTCGGATCCTGAGTTGATGATATCCGGAACGAAGATCTATCTTGGAGAATACCGTGGCTCCTTCCAACTGGTCAAACAGATCATCAATCCTGGGCAACGGGTACTTATTCTTGATGGTGACATCGTTCAACGCTCTATAATCCACACACATCCGTTGGGTATGATCCTTCTTCTCCACAAAGATAACTGGCGCTCCTCATGGTGAGGTGCTCGGTCAGATGAATCCTTTCCGTTCCAAATCTTTCACTTGTTTCGTCACTTCTGCTAACTCATTGGCTGTCATTCGGTACAGTCTTTTGTGGATGGGGGCGGTTCCAGGTACCATATCTATCCGAAACTCTATGTCTCTCTTGGGTGGCATGCCTGGTAGACCATTAGGAAACACATCCGGGTAGTCTCTCACCACCGGGATTTCTTCTAGGGTAGCCTGATTGAGAATCACTTTTGGGGGTTCAACTGGTAGGGTACGGAATATCACTTTCTGCCCCAAGTTACTAGTTAAGGTGACTTCTAGTTTGCACAGTTTATCATTCCTTTATATCTGGTTAGCCGGTCCATCCCTAGGATGATATCTAGATCTTTGGATTCTAGCAGAATCAGGTTGGCTTGGAATGGGACCCCTTGGATATCGATGGTAACAGAAGGGCTAAAAAGGGTGGAGGGCGTTTGATTACCAGGGGTGCATATCATCAATGGGTTAGCCAACTTTTCTACCCTTATTCCATTCTTTCCCGCAAAATTTTTAGACAAAAATGAATGTGTAGCACCAGAATCAAAAAGTATTGTGGCTGGAACTGAGTTAATAGGAAACGTACTGTCACGCCCAGAATTCCCATCCAAAATTCTGGAGTTTTATTGTGTATAAATCCTCGTCCAGGAATCAACTGAGGCACACATTACATAGTTGATAATCAAAGTAATTATTTACATATCGAAAGTATTTATTACTGAGGCAAATAGTGCCTTTCAAAATAATAAAGTTCTAGCAGTGGAAATGAAGCTAAAACGACGTGACGAAACCCATTCCATGAACTTGACCGGGCTCCCGCTTAATCCTCCAAGCAGTCGTCCTCACTGAAGTACTCCTTTGAATGATGATTGTTGATTGCAAGGTGAGTATCTGAAATACTCTGCAAGCCACACAACAAATATGCAAGTGCACAGGATAACAAAGAATAGCATAATAGGGCTCAATTTGCATAAACAACATTTAATAAAGCATTTAAGATAGTAGTGAAACATCAATAATTAATCAACATTATCCAACACTATACCATTCACCAAATGGCATAGGCCCAACCACTCTAACCTGGAGCTAACCACGATTCATCCTTCAATAATCAAATTTAGTTAATGTGGGACTAATCACAGAAAACATTGCTAGGCTCGCCCTTAACCGTGGGCACGGCTGTTCAAATAGTTTTACTTTGGCCAGAGGTGTACCAATGTATCCATAAGACACAACTCCACAACACATCACTATGCGCCTTGATACCACCACGATAACTCGGAAAGGAATTGTGACAGGATTATCTATGTAACTCGCACAATAGGAGAGCCTCCCGCCGAACCTCCGGTCTCCAGTAGGGGTGATCAAGTGCCTTCCCGCGAGACGGCCCGACGCCCAAAGCATGGTCTTATTATCACTGCCATGTGTGGACTTATATCAGCCACAGACACGCCTTGGTGCCTCCTATTGAACTTGGCACACTTCCAACTCCTGCTATCCCATTCTAGCTTGTGGTTAGCATGAGTGTTGCTTTGCAACAAGTAGTCCGTGAACCGGTCCTTAACTGTCACAAGCATCACTAGCAACATTCACAACCCTGGTGCTCGCAACCCACCTTTTTATCAAGTTTTAATGGACCATTAATTTATCCTCGCATGACCACAGTTGTAAATGAAATCATCATTTCATGTGACTAGATATTATAGTCGCTGTTAATGTTATAGCCCCAGAAGTTATTCTATAGTTTGCTAAGCATGGCTAAGAAGAGTCCTAGAGGTAATCTAGCTAACCAATAAACAAAGCTAGCTAGTCACATTTATCCCATAGGTACAATATCCAGTAAACAAGTCAAAGGGGTCATAAACAAAGATTAGGGTTTCCCTTTACCAATGACATTCTAAAATAAATGCAGAGTTGAAAGGAAGTATAGCTTTAAACATAGGAACAATATGCTCAAAGGGATTTAAGAATCTGTGTGACTTGCCTTGCTGTTCCTCATAGGCCTCGGAACTTTCCTCGGGAAACTGTGACTCTTCTTGAGCGTCGGCGGCTAAAGGCAATAAACAAAAACAAGCAAAATAGTATATCAACACACATAAACAGTAAAATATTATATTTTTAATGGGTAGATCTTGATTTTTAAAGAATTTTACAAGTTGAATCATCCCAAACGGAGTTCGGATGAATTAGTTTTGAATTTTAGAAGTTTAAACCCTTTTGAAAGCATTTAAAAGAATTAATCCGATTTATTGTGTCATTAAGGAATTAATTTAATTCGAGTAAAGGAATTATGACATCATCGAAGAGAGAGAGAGAGGGAGTGAATCCGGCTGACCAGTGGGCCCACTGGCAGAGAGAGGGAGGGCTCTGGTCCATAGGGGACTGAGTCCACCGAGATTCACAGGACGATCTGACGATTAGGATTTTATGGGATCAGATCAGACGGCCGAGATTTATCCACGGTTTAAGATAGATTAGAGGGCTAAGATTTAATCTAACTTAGATCCAACGGCTATGGTTTGATCCAACAATCTAAGGGCCGAGATCTAATCGGGGAGATCTGACGGCTAAGATCAGTTCGATATGCGGGACCCGCTACTGACGGGGCGGCTGACGTGGCGTCCACGTCGGTGCCCGATGGCTTAGGGGGCAGCAGTGACACTGGACCCGATGGTCGCTGGTGATTGGCTGCGCGGTGGTGCGAGGCAAGGGCGGGAACGGGTAGAGGAGATCGAAGCGATTCTCACCGTGGGTAAATGGGCAGCGAACAGCGATGAGAGGCGTTGGCGGTGAGCTCTAAACGGCGGTGTTCCTCAGGTTCCCGACGGCGACAATGCTCCGGTGATCTCCGACGGTCCATGGGTGGCAGCCTAGCTTCCTTGGGCTCCGGTGAAGCTCACAGAGGCGGCGGCAAACACTAAGGCGACTAAGGCGGCGGCGATGCACGACCGGTGCTCGGCGGCAGTGGCAGAGTGAGCTTGGGACGTGGGGAGGCGGCTAGGACTAGCTAGGGCTCAATCTGGTGCATGGAAACGCTCCTAGGGGTCTCGGGCTTGCTATTTAAGGCGGAGAGGGGCGGAGTCCGGCTTGAGTTCGGCGAGATTTGCGGCGGCGACGGATTAGGGATCTCCTTGAAGTCCCGAAGCTTCACGAGCCCGTTGTGGTGTTGATTCCTTAGATTTCGCGCCACGATTCTTGAGGGGAAAGAGAGAGGAGACCTTGGGGATCAAAACCCCTCAATCAGTCGGATCAGAAACCCACCGAATCGAGCGGATTGGATCAGATTCCACGGCGGCGGTGTTGGAGTAGCACAGTGCTCTCCGACTGGAGGTTAGGGACGATTCCGACAGATGGGACCCACCTATCGGCGAGCGCACAGAGAGACGGGCAGCTGCAGGCCGTGGGCTGAGTGCGTACACGGAGAGGGGTTAAGTGCACAGTACTAGGTCGGATTCGGCCCTGCATAGGGAGGGGGTTTTATTTTCTTTTCCTTTTGTTTTAATGCTGTGAACACAATTTAATTCACTAAAAATACTTCCCTTAATCAAATAAATCTTAGAAAATTCCAGAAAACAGATAATTAAGCAAAGAATTTTATAAAATTATTTCCAAGCCCATTTTGCTATAGATTTCTCTCTGATTTTATTACTTACACTCCTTGAGGCTTTTAATTTAATTTCTAAAATTCCTTTTCACAATTATTTTTATATGGGGATAAATTCAGGGTGTTACAAACCTACCCCCCTTAAACAGAATCTCATCTCGAGATTCGAGAGATCAGGCGAAGTGGTGCGGGTGAGTAGATTTCAATTCATCTTCGTATTCCCATGTCGCTTCTTCTTCCAAGTGATTACTCCATTGTACTTTGCAAAACCTTTTCACTCGATTCCGAGTATTCCTTTCCCTGGTCTCTAGGATACAAATAGGCTTCTCGACGTAGGTCAGATCTTCATGAATCTCGATCTGTTCTGAATCAGCTTCTTCGGCCGATACTCGTAAACACTTCTTTAGCTGAGACAGATAGAAGACATCGTGTAGTCCCGTCAAGGTGGGAGGCAACTCTAGTTGATAGGCAACTTCTCCTTTCCGTCCCAATATCTTGTAGGGTCCCACATAACGTGGTGCCAACTTCCCTTTGGTCTGGAACTGGTGTACTCCTCGAAGTGGCGTGACTCGTAAATACACATAGTCACCTTCATCAAAATTGAGATCTCTCCTGTGGTTATCCGCATAGCTCTTCTGACAAGACTGGGCTACTCGAAGTTGTTCTTGTATGATCTTCACTTTCTCTTCCGCTTCTCGCAAGATATCTATCCCGTATACTTGATGTTCTCCCGTCTGATCCCAAAGCAGGGGCGTGCGGCACTTTCGTCCTTACAGAGCCTCGAATGGGGCCATCTTCAAACTTGCCTGGTAACTGTTGTTGTAGGAGAACTCAGCATACGGCAGGCTCTTGTCCCAACTCCCACATCAGTCTATGGCACAAGCCCTCAACATGTCTTCTAAGATCAGGTTAACCCGCTCGGTCTGACCATCTGTCTACAGGTGGTAAGCGGTACTGAAGTTTAACCGTGTACCCATCTCTTCTTGGAGTCTCTGCCAAAACTTAGAGGTAAACTGACTTCCTCTGTCTGACACGATCTTGCGTGGCACACCGTGCAAACACACAATTCGAGCCATGTATAATTCTGTCAATTTGCTACCGGAGTAAGTTGTCTTGACTGTATGAAGTGGGCAAACACACAATTCGAGCCATGTATAATTCTGCCAATTTGCTACCAGAGTAAGTTGTCTTGACTGGTATGAAGTGGGCTACCTTTGTAAGTTTGTCTACCACGACCCATATAGAATCGAATCCTGACGCAGTCCTTGGTAAACCTGTGATGAAGTCCATCCCTACTTCCCACTTCCATTCAGGAATCTTAAGGGGTTGTAACAATCCTGCTGGCCTCTGATGTTCAGCCTTTACATGCTGACATACATCACAAACAGCCACATACTCGACTATTTCCCTTCGCATGCTAGACCATCAAAACTTCTCCTTAAGATCTTGATACATCTTGGTGCTGCCAGGATGGATGGAGTACTGCGTCCCATGAGCTTCATCCAAGATCAGCTTTTTCAGTCCCTCCTTGTATGGTACACGGATTCGCTCTCCGAACCACACGGTACCTTGTTCATCTTCCAAGAATCCAGTAGCTTTCCCCTTCTTCATTTTCTTCTTTATCTCCAAAATATCCAGGTCATCTTTCTGCACTTTGCGGACCTGATCCACCAATGTAGGTTGTGCTTCCAAGGCTGCCACAAATCCTTGACTGACTATACCCAGATTTAACCGATCAAAATCTTCACACAACTCCAACGGTAACCCTGGCCTTCCATGGCGTTGCAGTAACTTTTCTGACTAAGGGCATCAACCACCACATTGGCTTTCCCTGGATGATAATGGATTCCGATGTCGTAGTCCTTGATCAGCTCTAACCATCTTTGTTGCCTAAGGTTCAGATCTAGCTGGGTAAAGATATACTTCAAACTTTTGTAGTATGTATAAACTTCGCTGCGGTTGCCGATAAGATAGTGTCTCCAAATCTTCAGGGCATGCACTACAGCTGCCAATTCCAAGTCATGAGTAGGATAATTATTCTCATGAGGCTGTAGCTGCCGTGAGGCATATGCCACAACCTTCCCTTCTTGCATCAACACACATCCCAAATCTTGCCGAGACACATGACAGTAAACTTGGAATCCTTTCTTGGGATCTGGCATGATTAACACAGGTGCGATTACAAGCTTCTTCTTCAACTCCTAAAACTCCCCACACACTCTGGTGTCCATAAAAATTTCACATCCTTCTGAAGTAGATGGGTCATAGGCTTCGCAATTCTGGAAAAATTCTCTATGAATCGACGGTAATATCTCGCCAATCCTAAGAAACTCCGAATCTCCGAAACTGATTGCGGGTGCTTTCACTTGGTCACCGACTCCACATTGGTCGGGTCTACTGCAATCCCTCCAGCGGTGAGAACATGTCCGAGAAACTTCACTTCCAGAAGCCAAAACTCATACTTGCTAAACTTGGCATACAACTGATGTTGCCGAAGGGTCTCCAAAACGATACGAAGGTGCTGCTCATGTTCTTCCTTAGTCTTGGAATAGACGAGGATATCATCGATGAAAACCACCACAAATTTATTCAAGTATTCCATGAACACTTTATTCATCAAGTTCATGAAGAATGCAGGGGCGTTAGTCAGCCCAAAAGACATAACTGTGCATTCATATAACCCATACTGAGTGGTAAAAGCAGTTTTGGGAATATCTTCCTCCCGAATTCTTAACTGATAATAACCTAAGCGAAGATCTATCTTGGAGAATACTGTGGCTCCTTCTAGTTGATCAAACAGATTATCAATCTGAGGTAGCGGGTACTTATTCTTGATAGCGACTTCATTGAGTGCGCGATAATCAACACACATCCGTTGAGTTCTATCTTTCTTTTCCACAAAAATGACTAGCGCTCCCCAAGGCGACGTGCTAGGTTTGATGTAGCCCTTAGCAAGCAACTATTCAACTTGCTTCTTCACTTCTGCGAACTCATTAGCTCCCATCCTATATGGTCTCTTGTGGATAGGGGTGGTACCTGGGGCTATGTCTATTCTGAACTCAATATCTCTCTTAGGTGGCATTCTAGGTAGATCATCAGGAAAGACATCAGGATAATCTCATACCACAGGGATCTCTGCTATGGCTGCCTGGTTTAGCGATATCGGAGAAGATGAGGTGGAGAGAGCACGCAAAATCACTTTTCTCCCAAAGGCAGGGGTTAGGGTCACTATCCTAGTGGCACAATCAATAATTCCCTTGTGCCGAGTTAACCAGTCCATCCCTAGGATGACATCTATCTCTTCTGATTTGATTAGAATCAAATCGGCTAGGAAAGAGATACCCTGAATTTCTAAGGTCACAGAGGGGCTAAACTGGGTGGTATGCATTTGATTTCCCGGTGTGTTAACCATGATAGACTTATCCAATTTCCCCATCTGGAACGCATGTTTTCTTGAAAATCCCTCGATATAAAAGAATGTGTAGCACCCAAATCAAACAAAACTGTTGTAGTAACCAAATTAACAGGGAACATACCTAGGACGACGTCCGGTGCAGTTTGAGCCTCGTCTGCAGTGACGTGGTTCACTCTGGCCTTGATCACGTTGCCAGAAGGTTGCCCCGATGTGGTTGACTTGAGACGCTTAGGCCTTGGACATTGAGAAGAGTAATGTCCTGGATCACCACAGTTGTAGCAGGTCAGTGGCTTCCCTCCAACTTCCTTCTTGATGGGGTGGTTGGTTGCTAGGGCCATGACTGGCCGAGGGGGAGGACGGTTTGCTCCAGCGTGGCCACCAGTAGTATTGGTATAGAACTGGTGCTGCGGGCGAGGTGCCAATGAGGATCCACCTTGCTAGGTCTGGGGTGGTCCCACAACACGTGGCCTCTGACTAGGGGATTGCTGTGCCCGGAAACTTGCCATCCTGCGCTTTCTTTGCTCCATTCAGTTGTGTTTGTCTTCCTGGCGAATAGCCTTGTCCACCAGTTTCTAGAACTCCGAGTAGTCACCAGAGAGTAGTTAAACTGAGAGTTCATCATTCAATTCATCCAGAAACTTCTCTTGTCGGTCGGCATCAGTGCTAACATCCTTCAGCACATAGCGGGCAAGACGATTGAACTCATAAAGAAACTCGATCACCGACTGGTTCCCATGCTTTAGTGCTCGAAACTCATGCTTCTTTAATGCCACTACTCCAGCAGGGATATGCGTCTTCTTAAAAGCAGCGGCGAACTGTTAACGCCAAAATTTGGCACGGTTCACATTGGATTTGGTTAAGGAAAGAAGATATATCAGCCATTGGAAGCTAATCAGAAGAAGCCAGATTCAGGAAGGAATCGTGAGGACCACGATATGGCAGTCAATTACCTTATCTACTAATTAGGTAGTTTTGATAATTTTTAGAAAACCTGATCTCGTATCTGATCGGGGTTTGTTAGTTTTTCCTTTTATAATTGGGAAACTTCTGTTTCGTGTCCTATTAGGACTGTACCAACTCGGGGTATATATACGTATGCCCGGGTACCTTGTAAACAATCTAATCGATCAATACAACTTCGGCGCATCGCCACCCTTTACCAACGGGTTCTTGCTTCTCGAGCGGGGCTGCATCGGTTAGGTCCGAACTCCTGCGAGAGGGTAAGTCTCGTTACCCCGACTACCAATCGGCTAGGACTTTCTCGGTTAGGTCCGATATTCTAGTCGGTCTATGGTAGTCGGCTTACCACGGTGTATCGGATCTGTCTACGGCTGCATCGGTTCGGTCCGACCTCTTAGGCTGGTCAGGTATATCACATCACGCGTGCGTAGATCTTATCAGTTTACTGGGGGCGATTTATCATCAGTTCGTGCTGCATCGGTTGGGTCCGACCTACTGAACTGCTAGCGATAAATTGTTCCTGCTAGGCTGATGGTTTTTGCGCAAGCGTCTTATCGGAATGTATAGCCGGTAAGTTATTTTCATCACAGTTGCATTAGGTCTATCAGCTCGTTGAGGTTCCTTTACTATTATCGATCTGTGCTGCATCAGTTAGGTTTGAACTACTAGATCGATAATAATAGATTTATCCTTGTCGGGCTGATCGGTGTATATGCGACGTTCTATCGGAGTGCTTAGCCGATAGGTTATCTTTTTATAAAGCCGACTGTATTATCCATACTGTTTTGGTCATCTATATTATCATCGGTTTTCTAGCCGATCCATATGTGTTTCCTCGGCAGTCGGCTGGCTTACTATTTTGCTTATCTATTGATAATCGGCTCCTAGCCGATGCACATGTTATACTGACATCTTGTCTCTTTGCTCATAGCACTATCGGTTTCCTAGCCGATACATAGGTGCCATCGGCTATCGGCTACGAGGAGTCTATATCAGCCCGTATCGGCCGATAGCCGATTGCGCAATTGCTGCCGATCCGGGCACGAGGACCAACAAGGACCCGGACGCGAGCACGAGACCCGGGCGCGAGTACAGGCAGAGGCCCGGGCACGAGCATAGCGGCATCGGCTGGAAGGAATCCGTATCGGCTTGCTGGCCGATTGGATCAGTAATCTAATTTCTTCATCTCCTTGTCAATTGCTGGGTCAAATTGACTGGCACGCCCGCGAACCTCAAATATTTTAGGACCTGCACTGGAGCTAAGCAGATCTCCCAGGCCTTCGCGTGTCTCTAGGCGCCGAACCAGATCGTCAGCAAGCTTTTCGGCACACCCGGCGGTTTTCGGCGTCAACACGTTTTTGGCACGCCCGGTGGGACCCGATCTTCATATTATCACAGTATATCCTATCGGCTGAATCAACACGTTTTTGACCCGGTGGGACTCAGAACTTCAACATGGCTGGAAAAGAGGTTAGCACAGACAACATAATCCCAGTCACAATGGAAGACTTGACCGAAGAACAGAGACAACAAATGGAGCAGAACATCGAAGATTTTCGGAAGCTTTGTCTAGAATCCTTCGGTATGACAGATCAAGGGCCGATTCAGAAGTCGCAATTTCCAAAACCTGTTTTTATTGACGAATCGAGCCATATATCGCCTACGAGTTCACAGAAGCCGATCCAAGACATGTTTAATGAAGCAGTTCATCATGCGTTGACTGATCAATCTGGGGTATTGGTGAACACATTACAGAGCTTGATCAAGAAGGCAGTAGAGCCGATTCAAATACCCGGGGGGCAACAAGATGGGATTCCTCAAGGATATCAAACTGCGTACTATGGGGGGCATCAACAGAGTTATTCAGAAGCTGTTCCTGAGTACAATTATCAGAGGGAATATCAGAATCAGAATCGGTTACAAACTCCACCTCTGCGTTATCACGACGAAGATCCAAGAGAAGAAGATTTATCAGCAAGAATCATAGAGGTGATGAGAGAGCAATTCGGTCTAAGACCGAAGAAGGAAACATTTATATATCGGCCTCCATATCCAGATTGGTTTGATAGAGCTCCGTCGCCGCACCGATACAGAGTACCAGACTTCTCCAAATTCTCAGGGCAAGATGATATATCTACAGTGGAACATGTCAGCCGATTTTTGGCTCAATGTGGAGAGGCATCGGCTGTAGAAGCTTTGAGGGTTAGACTCTTCCCGTTATCATTATCCGGATCGGCCTTTACATGGTTTTCTTCATTGCCACCTAACTCAGTTCGAGGTTGGGCCGATCTGGAAAAGCAATTCCACAAGTATTTCTTTATGGGGAGTCAGGAGATGAGTTTGATAGACTTAACATCAGTAATACAGAAGCCAGAGGAATCAGTCTCAGAATATATCCAGCGGTTTCGTGATGTTAGAAGCCGATGTTATAGTTTAAGTCTGGACGATGCACAGCTGGCCGAGTTAGCATTCCAAGGTTTGATGGCTCCGATCAAGGAAAGATTTTCATCAGAAGACTTCAAGAGCCTAGCACACCTAGTACAAAAGGTATCGGCTCATGAAAGCCGATTTCAAGAGGCCAGGAAGGAATGATGAGGCCCAAACAGAAGAAGAATTTCGAAGTTTGATAACAAACTCCGAAATTGGGGGGCATGTGTTAACGCCAAAATTTGGCACGGTTCACATTGGATTTGGTTAAGGAAAGAAGATATATCAGCCGTTGGAAGCTAATCAGAAGAAGCCAGATTCAGGAAGGAATCGTGAGGACCACGACATGGCAGTCAATTACCTTATCTACTAATTAGGTAGTTTTGATAATTTTTAGGAAACCTGATCTCGTATCTGATCGGGGTTTGTTAGTTTTTCCTTTTATAATTGGGAAACTTCTGTTTCGTGTCCTATTAGGACTGTACCAACTCGGGGTATATATACGTATGCCCGGGTACCTTGTAAACAATCTAATCGATCAATACAACTTCGGCGCATCGCCACCCTTTACCAACGGGTTCTTGCTTCTCGAGCGGGGCTGCATCGGTTAGGTCCGAACTCCTGCGAGAGGGTAAGTCTCGTTACCCCGACTACCAATCGGCTAGGACTTTCTCGGTTAGGTCCGATATTCTAGTCGGTCTATGGTAGTCGGCTTACCATGGTGTATCGGATCTATCTACGGCTGCATCGGTTCGGTCCGACCTCTTAGGCTGGTCAGGTATATCACATCACGCGTGCGTAGATCTTATCAGTTTACTGGGGGCGATTTATCATCAGTTCGTGCTGCATCGGTTGGGTCCGACCTACTGAACTGCTAGCGATAAATCGTTCCTGCTAGGCTGATGGTTTTTGCGCAAGCGTCTTATCGGAATGTATAGCCGGTAAGTTATTTTCATCACAGTTGCATTAGGTCTATCAGCTCGTTGAGGTTCCTTTACTATTATCGATCTGTGCTGCATCAGTTAGGTTTGAACTACTAGATCGATAATAATAGATTTATCCTTGTCGGGCTGATCGGTGTATATGCGACGTTCTATCGGAGTGCTTAGCCGATAGGTTATCTTTTTATAAAGCCGACTGTATTATCCATACTGTTTTGGTCATCTATATTATCATCGGTTTTCTAGCCGATCCATATGTGTTTCCTCGGCAGTCGGCTGGCTTACTATTTTGCTTATCTATTGATAATCGGCTCCTAGCTGATGCACATGTTATACTGACATCTTGTCTCTTTGCTCATAGCACTATCGGTTTCCTAGCCGATACACAGGTGCCATCGGCTATCGGCTACGAGGAGTCTATATCAGCCCGTATCGGCCGATAGCCGATTGCGCAATTGCTGCCGATCCGGGCACGAGGACCAACAAGGACCCGGACGCGAGCACGAGACCCGGGCGCGAGTACAGGCAGAGGCCCGGGCACGAGCATAGCGGCATCGGCTGGAAGGAATCCGTATCGGCTTGCTGGCCGATTGGATCAGTAATCTAATTTCTTCATCTCCTTGTCAATTGCTGGGTCAAATTGACTGGCACGCCCGCGAACCTCAAATATTTTAGGACCTGCACTGGAGCTAAGCAGATCTCCCAGGCCTTCGCGTGTCTCTAGGCGCCGAACCAGATCGTCAGCAAGCTTTTCGGCACACCCGGCGGTTTTCGGCGTCAACACGAACTCAGCCCAAGTGATAGGCTGTCCCTCAGCTCGGTTAATTCTGAAATGATCCCACCATTCAGACGCAGGACCATATAGCTGGTATGACGCAAAAGAGACCTTCTCATGGTCTGTGCATTATAGAAGATCCAATTTCTTCTCAACAGCATGCAACCAATCCCTAGCTTCCACGGGATTAGTTGTGCTAGAGAAAGTAGGAGGCCTCACTCACCAAAACTCTGCGAGCTTGTTCTGCAGTGGAGGAGGAGGCACCTGCTATTGTGCTTGATTCTACTGATTTTGCATTTGTTGAAACATCATGTTCATCAGCTACGTTTGGTTTGCCAAGACTTAGGCAATGGTAATATAGTCGTCTTGATGCGGCAGTCCGTTGGGTGCACCCTCGCGATTGTTGTTTCCAGAGTTACCATCTTGGTTGCTTCCGTTACGTGTGTTCACCATCTGCATAGCAAAGATGAGAAGAAAAGAAAGAGCCCTTGAGATGGATTTCATACTAGTTAAGCTTTCACTTTTATTGCTCTGAACTGAGTGATTAACATTTATGTAGCTTACTATCACACCATCAAGCAACTTCTAACTTACACAGTTACATCACCACCCTCTGGCATAAACTGTTGACTAAACCCCACACACACAAGCATTTTCTAAGCACACAACTGCTAACACAACGATTTAAGGTAACTCATGCTAAATGCTACTAAGGGCTTCTCAACAGGGTGAAGGACTTCTTCTCGCATCCGAGTTGTGTTCAGATTCCCCTTCATCTTCTTGAGTATCACCCCACTCTACTTCAGAGTGAGTGCGAGCTCTACTATCTTCTAACCCTTCCGAAGGTGTGCTGGCTTTTGACTCCTCTGAGTCCTCTTCTGCATCATCAGCATAAGCCACCGGTGGAACTACCCGAAGTAGGACCTGGTCGTTTAGTAAACGGGTCCTTGGTGCTAGCTGAATCCGAGGTGGAAGATGAACCCTCTTCCTTGGGGTGGTGTGGATCTTGGCTCTTTCAAGGGGTGCTTCTCCTTTGGCCAGGGCCAACTCTTGCTTCAACCGGTCCACTTGGTTTTGCATCCTACTGATCTTGGTGCGGTTCTCATTCTCCCGTTCATGAGTTGCGATCACCACATCAGCCCGAGCGTTGTCCATGGCACTCAACATCCTTACAAGTCGTTGAGTAATTGCACTGTTCTCTGCTCTTGGGTTCTGGTAACTGCTGTACTCGTCATTGTGGGTCCTGGACGAGTGGTAGTGGTAAGCAGTGTTCCTCAGACGAGCGGCGTAGCGGTGACGAAGTTCTCCAATAGCTTCTGTCATGCCCTGAGTTTCCTCTTAAATAGAGCCACATAAAATATATTAAAGAAAAATCCTGAAAGAAATTATTTTAAAAGGGCAGGGAAGTTAATTAAATAAGTAAAATGCGAAATAATAAATTATCATGGCTGAGAATATTTTTCCTATATTCTCCTTGCCAAAATGCACTAACAGGATCTTTATGGGAATTTTTAGAGCACTGGAAGCAAGGTTAATAAATCAAAACGAATTATCGGAATTAAAATCCTTCTAGGAATTCTCTTTTTCCTTCTTCTTTCCTTCATTTTCTCTTTTCCTTTTCTTTCTTCCCGCTGGGCCGTGGCCCAGTTCTGTGTCTCGGCCTGCCGCAGCCCATGTGCGCACGCCTCTCCCCACTCCTCCTCACTGACTGGCTTGGCCCGGCTACTAGCCGCGTCGGTTTGCCTCGCCTGCTGACATGTGAGGCCGGGACCCACATGTCAGACCCATCTTCAACCTCTGGCCGACTTGGCCGGAGGGGATCGGCCTTCCCTGAGAGTCGGATTTTTGCCCATCCCCGCTCCCCCGCGCCTCGACCCTTGATTCAAACGCCGCGGACCGAGTCCCCGCCCGTTTCCCCCACCTTCTCCACCCCTCTCGCCCACAACCGTGGTTGAATCATGCCCACTAGCCACCACGGTCGCCGCCCTCAACCCCGTGAAATTCGGCCCACTCGGCCATGAACTCCCGCAGTTGAGTATATATATACCCTCCTTGTGCCCCGTCCTTATTTTCCCCTCAGTTGCCCACGCCTGCTGAGTACCCAAACCCCCTCTGCGTTGAGCTCCTGAATCGCCGCCGCACTCCGCCGACTCCAGTCGCACGCCGCTGTTGCTACAGTCGTCGTCGACTACCGCGCTCACGCTCGCTAGCTTCGCCGCACCCGGCTGCGTCCTGTTCTTCAGTTGGCCGTCTTGGATTCATGCCGGAACTCCATCCTCTCCATCATCCCTTTTCGGTAAGCCTCTTCGCCGGCAGTCGGCCGCGGATTTCCGTCGACCCACTAGGTCTTTTTCCTCCTAACGTGTTCTACACCTCCACTAGGTCCTCCTAAACCTCGTCCGCACCTCCGTCGTTGCTGTGCGCCGCTGGAGCGCCAACACCATCGGCTACTCGAACCTCGTTGCCACCAATCATCACTGCTTGCCACCGTTCGCCACTCTCGGTTGATCGCCGCACCTCGGTGAGCACTCGGCCGCATTCCTCACCTCGTCCGCCGCTTGCCGCTGCCGTCCGCCGCGCCAGATGGTTGCCGGTGGTGACCATCGGGCCGTGCTCACCGTCGCCGGTTGCGCGTGCCGGTGGAGCTCATTCCCGTCTTGGTCTGAGCCGTCTGATTTGTCTTGGCAGATCAGGACCGCTCGTGTGCCCGTGTTCGTGGTCGCACACGCGTGGACTATGTCCACCGTGCGCTGCACTCTCTTACACTACTAACCCATGGGTCCTACCTGTCGGCGCCGCTTCCTGGTCCGCTGATGCATTAAATCCTTGTTAATGCGCAACAAATCATTTAGAAATTGTTTTTGCATAGGAAAATCACAATAAAACTTGTAAAATTCATAACTAATTCATTCGAGCTTCGATTAATTCCATTCAAATTTCATTAAATTCAGAAAAATGCCAAAAATCCATTAAAAATACTTTCAGCCTCTCTTTCTGTGTCCATATGTATTGTTTTTAATTGTGTGTGTGTTGTTTGCTATAGAAACCGACACCGTGGATCCTCTAGTTTATTACGAAGTCGTTGCCGAATTCGCCGAGCTAGAGCAAGGTAAGTCACATCATTTCCTCGATCATTTTAAACCCATTTATTGCAAATGATTTGTTTTAAATTAATAAACATTCATTATTTCACCATTTCATGTGGGAAGGGTGACCTATACAAATGCAATTTTAATTGCTTTGACCTTATTCCACCTGTATATCTTTGTAGCTGGGTAATAATATGAGTAGAAGCTATTGTTAGGATGCTTAGCCCTACTTAGAAACCTCTAGCTCACATGGGATTTAAATACTTCAATTTACATTTATGGTTTGACTCAATGGCGGAAAATGGAACTTTTGATATGTTAATGTTGAATTACTAAAATTGGCCTTGAATAGTGGGCTGTGGGTGCATGGTTTTGCTGATCGCACCTATGGCAATTAAGGACCAGTTCGCGGGAACCCCTTGGGCAAGTATTCATACTTTCCACAAGCCAGTGTGGGCAACGGCTGGGCTTGTAGCGTTTCTTCTCCCTCTCCTAGGCACCGTTGGTGAGGATGGGCGTGATGGAGTTGGGTCGGCTCGGGGTAGGGTTGATCGGCTTTCGGATCCATTGTGGCGCAAGGGGGTTAGCCTGGCTGATGTGGGGTGTCCTGGTGGTAGGTGCAACCTCAGCGTGGTGTGGATGGTTGGGGAGAGGTTGCGTGAACAGTCCTATCATGGCCTCTCACGGGGTGTCGTGGTGATACGCCGGCACATGGAAATGTGTGTGGGGCTTGTCTTGTGGGTACAGTTGTACACCTCTGATCAGAGTAAATCTATTCGAATAGCCACACCTGCGGATATGGGCGATTGGTCAAGTCTCTCCATGATTAGTCTCACCCTTAATTAATTAACTTGACTTAATGGAACTGGTATAGTTCAGATGGTTGGTTGGGCTTGGTTAACGTGGTGTAACGTTAATTAGTGGAGGATTAATATTGTTCAATTAATCAACCTTTTACTGTTTGCGAACTACTACTGTTTGCAACTGCTTTTATGTAAATAAACCTCTAGCCTATCTTTGTCTCCCGTGCATTGTGCATATTTGTGGGTGTGATTTGTTGAGTACTGTGGGTGGTACTCAGTCTTGCTCCTTTTCCCCCACTCAGTGGTGGAGTACATGTCCGATGAGGATTGGCAAGAGGACTAGGCTGGCTCTGCCGTCAAGATGCCTGTGGAATGGAAGCCTTTGCTTGGCTAGTTGTATATAGACTTTATTTGTTTTTACCGCTGCATTTATGTAAGACAATTTTATTCTGTATATAAGACGCACTCTGTATGACAACTTGGTATTGTGTACCTTGGTTTTTCTGGACAGGGATTTAATACACATGAATGTTCAGAATTTTGTTACGAATTTCTGGGCGTTACAAAGTTGGTATCAAAGCCGAACTTGACCATAGGACCGGCCAAATGGAAACCCTAAGAGCCCTCTGAAATTTTCTTTTGCATATGCTTTTTCCACTTGGAGTTATTTCGGGGAAAATTGGGAATTTGTTCTTGGATTGGGATATGATAGCATTATTGGTCTCAATCTTTCGGTGGAGACATGTAACTCGATTGGGGATGGAGACGACGTTCACGACCTGACTACAACCGTTCGAAGAGGCTGCGCCTTGGAGATCTTGTGGGGCGCGAATAACCTAGCCACGAGGGCACTCGTCCTGCAAGCAATCGAAGAACAAGTAGAACAAGCACTGAATTGCTAGATTAATATGAATGTTTCGATCATAAACATGACATGGTGAGGTTCTAAAGTCAAGCGAACAGGCGACCTAATCGACACGCACGTTGCAACTCAAAGTAGCGATAGCTTACATGGAATCAACAAAACCTGATTGTTCCTGGTGGCTCTAAGCCCTATTAATAGATGGGAGATGACCACAGGGGTGTTGGGGTCGTACCATAACCCTAAGACATGTCCTTAGTGGACTCAACTTGAGACACGGCCCATTGGGCCAAAATAGGGTGACGCAGCACCGTGGACAGAACAGGTCTCCGTATTAAAATGATGATTGCGGCCGACTCTGATTAGATATGGATGTGAGGCTGAATCCGTTTGAAAGTAGTCTTGATAAGCTTTCCACGAAGTATTTACACTCCCGAATCGGAGTCCGAATGAAGTCGTGGTGACCGTCACAAGTTGGTGCTGTCCTGCAGTCTGAATCCAGCCCGGTGACTCCTCTTCCCTGTTGATCCTCGCCATCGTTCCTAAGCAAAACAAGAGTGCACATGTTTCCATGGTCTAAATAAGTTGGACACAAACCTAAGAATGAACTCAGCTGATAGTTGTGTTGACGTGCACTAGCACGAGTAATTGGACTAGTAATCTGTACTTGTGGGGGGTGTGGATGTATCGATGGTGTTGATGTCCTCATCATCCCCTCCTTCTTGCATTTGAGTCGTCCTCGGCTCAAGCTTATCTTCTTTGCCCAAATATAGCTTCAAATCTGCAATGCTAAAAGTGGGACTAACCCCAAAATCTACAGGCAGATCTAGCTTGTATGCATTCTCATTAATTTTCTCTAACACTTGGAAAGGTCTATCCGCTCTAGGCATTAACTTAGACTTTCTCAAATCAGGAAATCTATCCTTTTTCAAATGCAACCAAACCAAGTCTCTAGGTTCAAAATTCAATTGCCTTCTACCTTTGTCACCAGCAATCTTGTATTTAGCATTCATGAGCATTATGTTTTCTTTTGTGGTTTCATGCAGTTTTAACATAAACTCAGTACGTTGCTTAGCATCAAAATTCAATCTTTTAGAAGATGGCAAAGGCAATAAATCAATAGGAGCACGAGGCACTAAACCGTAAACAATCTCAAATGGGCACATCTTTGTAGTAGAATGCAGCGAGCGATTATAAGCAAATTCAATATGAGGAAGGCATTCTTCCCACATTTTAATGTTCTTCTTCAAAACAGCCCTTAACATAGTGGACAAAGTTCTATTCACAAGTTCAGTTTGACCATCAGTTTGGGGATGACAAGTAGTACAGAATAAAAGCTTAGTCCCCAATTTAGCCCATAAAGTTCTCCAAAAGTAGCTAAGAAATTTAGTGTCACGATCAGAAACAATTGTATTTAGCACACCATGTAATCGAACAATCTCGCGAAAGAACATATAAACAATATGAGTAGCATCATCAGTTTTATGACATGATATGAAATGTGTCATTTTAGAAAATCTATCCATGACAACAAAAATGCTATCACGTCCCCTCTTAGTCCTTGGCAAACCTAACATAAAATCCATAGAAATATCTTCCCAAGGAATGCTAGGAACAGGCAGAGGTATATAGAAACCATGTGGATTGAGTTGTGACTTAGCCTTTTGACACGTAGTGCAGCGAGAAACAAATCTCTTCATATCTCTTCTCATCTTTGGCCAAAAGAAATGACCAGTAAGTATGTCCTCCGTCTTCTTTGCGCCAAAATGCCCCATCAACCCACCTCCATGCGCTTCCTATAACAATAACAGGCGAACGGAGCTAGCTGGAATGCATAGCTTGTTAGCTCTAAACACAAACCCATCATTCAAGACGAATTTGTTCCATGTCTTTACATCTTTGCAATGCAGCAACACTTCTTTAAAATCTTCATCATGCACATATTGGTTTTTAATCATTTCTAATCCAAATATTTTATAGTCAAGTTGTGTGAGCAAAGTATATCTCCGAGACAAAGCATCAGCAATGATATTCTCCTTTCCTTTCTTGTGTTTGATAACATAAGAAAATGATTCAATGAATTCAATCCATTTTGCATGTCTACGGTTTAATTTTCCTTGACTACAGATATGTTTTAAAGATTCATGATAAGAATGTATGACAAATTCTTTGTGCCACAAATAGTGCTGCCATGTTTCTAAAGTTCTTACTAGAGCATATAATTCCTTATCATAAGTAGAATAATTCAGAAGAGACTTGTGGAGGCCATGGGCCCTAGGTACCTCATCACAGGCATATGGGCCACTCGGACAGAGGATGGGCCGAGACTTGTAATTAGAGATATAGTAGCACCTGGCAAACTTTGCCTTGTACAAAAAGGAATATACAGTCCTTGTCGAGTAAGATGTATCTCTAAGAAGGAAATCCCTTGGCCGTGTCTGGCTGGGATTCCTACCTTGTACCCCTGTCCCCCGGTATATAAGGGGAGGCAGGGCACCTCATGAGGGTAGATGATAAAGAGTTCATCAGAACCACCACCATAATCCTCAAAGGAATACATCCCAACTGGACGTAGGGTATTATCTCGCATCGAGGGCCTGAACCAGTATAAAATCTCTCCGAGTTCCTTTGCAATCCACCGAGTTTCCATCCTTCGAGTAGCCCCATATTCATATTGCCGGTGTAAAACATCGACAGTTGGTGCGCCAGGTAGGGGCTTTGGCGAGATCTGCACCAACAATCTCGATGGATCCTACATCAGGAGTCGACGGCGACAAATTCTCCCCTAGAGATACAATAATCTTCGGAAGCCTCGATTTCATTGCCGACCAGATCGGCAATCTCACCTTGGCCGATGCAGATCCAATCCAACCAGCCGAGGAACCAGCCGACTGCGCGCTAGTTGGCTCACAAGACGCTGTGCCAGCTATCATCAATCTAACGTAGCAATCTTCAACTTCGCCGAGCTTTGGGACAACCCTCTCCTTCGGTGTCCGACTCGCGCTATGCCTTGAGCCAGCTTGGGTTGGGCTAGAAAGGGGAGAGATCATCAATCTCCCGCACGGGCTCAGCCACGCCACAGATCTACACTTCATGCGGCAGACCCGATCCCCCACGATTCAGTTTGGACATGGCTCAGAGCTGCTCCAGATTGGATCTAGGGAGGTCGGAGTCGTTCTCACCCCGATAAATTACTCGGATTCCGACTCTAAGTCGGACAACGGTTCGAACACTAGTTCGGACTCCAGTCTGGCGAGTTTTCTCCTGCCCCGCGAGATCTTCATGGCTTCAACACCACCACCAGAGGTGCGCCGACTATAAGAGGAGCAGCAGGAGGAGGCACGCCAACTACGGCAACAACAAGAGGCCAATCGCGAGGCCCGCAACGACGGGCTACGCAGGGCTGGGCGAACCGCTCAGCAACAGATTCTCCAGACCAAAGTCGGCGACCACGACGTCTTCGTCATTCCACAACAGAATGTCGTGGCCGCTGCAACCCTGCTGGACATGCTCTAGCTTGGGCCTGATCACCAGGCCACCCCGACTATCGCCAAGATCAAGGCGATGATTGTTAGGTTATGCGGATGCTACGCTAGCCAGAAAACAAAATTTTCAATCCCATAAACCAGGAACTACTGCTAGTTATAGATCATGGGATTACCACTAGACGCGCAGGTGCAGCGGAATCGACTCGATGTAGTCGTACGCGTCACAGCAGTGCCGTGCAGTTGCGAGGTCATCCGTCCGTTCGTCCCTCTCGTGCGGTTCGTCCTTGTGCTCCAGATGCAGCACCTCCGAGGTATCCACACGTACGGGGAGGAAGCGTCACGCCTCCGAACTGCTAGGTCCGCGAGGTGCAACAGGGCATGGGCGTGGGAGCGGCGGTGGCTGCCAAATGGCGTGGATTAACCTAGCCCCGTCGCCCACCCCTTGTATTTATAGGCGTCCTAATGAACTCCCAAGTTGGAGGCCCATTAGTGACCCCTAAACCTTGTCTAATTCGGGTCCAACCCAAATTAGGTTTCCAGCCCCTTAAGCGTGTGACCCTATGGGTTCACGTACGCATAGACATGGCCCGAGTATTCCTACTCGACCAATAGTTGACAGCGGCCTCTAGCAAGGCGTGTCAACTCCTACGCATACGCAAAGATCATATCAGACGAACCACCACAAACCACATACTTGTTATTCCCTTGCCTCACGATATTTGGATCAACTCTTAGGTTAACACTTAACCCAAGCACGGCCATGCATTTCTTGATCTAATCATTAGAGTGATCCAGTGATATCTCTCTCACTTAGAGAGGAGCAATTCCTTCTTGATTGTTTATGTCTCACAGCATGTTTCCCGACAAACCCGAAAACCACCTTTATAACTACCCTGTTACGGAGTAGCGTTTGATAGTCCCTGAGTAGGTCATTTCACATCTTGAATACATATAACAATCTCAGGTCTAAGGACATAACGTACATGATGTGAATAGAGATAATTACAATTTCTCATGTTGGGTCAGTCCAGCTCCATGTCACACATGTGCCCACATTATTAGTTTGACATCTCCATGTCTATGACTTGTGAAACATAGTCATCAACTAATACATGTGCTGATCTAATATTCATGTGTGTCCTCACACAAACTCCGATCAGGGACAACTTTAAAATAACCATACAAGTAAAAGAGTTTCACGAACAATTCACATAATTGTCAATCGATACAAGTTGTCTTTAATGGATATTCAATGAACTCATAATATATCATGGATACAATCACAATATCATCATCTCTATGATTACCTCTAGGGCATATTCCCAACAGTCTCCCACTTGCACTAGAGTTAATCTCTCAGATATCTAATACCCATAGACCTCATGTGCGCCTCATGCTTAGGCTGTGGAAGAGCCTTTGTCAAAGGATCTGCAATATTCAAATCCGTGTGTATCTTGCACATCTTGATCTCACCTCGTCCAACGAATTCTCGAATGAGATGAAATTTCCGCAGTACATGTTTGTTCTTTTGGTGATTCCTTGGCTCCTTAGCCTGCGCTATTGCCCCATTGTTGTCACAATGTAGATTCATGGGGCTGGACGCATTTGGAAACACACCAAGTTCAATGAGGAACCTCCTCATCCAAACACCTTCCTTTGCAGCTCCAGAAGCTGCAATGTACTCGGCTTCTGCTGTAGAATCGGTCACCATTTCTTGCTTGGAACTTTTCCAACTTACAGCACCACCATTTATTGTGAACACAAAACCTGATTGAGACTGTGAATCATCCGTGTCAGTTTGGAAGCTGGCATCGGTGTAACCATTTACAACGAGCTCCTCCTCACCTCCATAGATTAGGAACACATCCTTAGTCCTTCTTAAGTACTTAAGAATGTTTTTAACAAGTGTCCAGTGACTCTCACCAGGATTGGCTTGGTACCTGCTCGCAACACTTAGAGCATATGAGACGTCTGGGCGAGTACATATCATGGAGTACATGACAGAACCAACTGCCGAAGCATATGGAACCTTGCTCATGCGCTTTTGCTCATCAACTGTCGAAGGACACTGTTTCTCGCTAAAACGCATGCCATGTGACATAGGCAAGAACCCTTTCTTGGACTGTTCCATGTTGAACCGTTTCAACACCTTGTCAATGTACGTATCTTGGCTTAATCCTATAAGCCTCTTAGATCTATCTCTATAGATCCTTATGCCCAGAATATATGTCGCTTCTCCTAAGTCCTTCATAGAAAAACTATTATTCAGTGAAGTCTTTACAGATTGCAACATTGGAATATCATTTCCAATCAATAATATGTCATCCACATATAAGATTAGAAATACAACAGCACTCCCACTTTCCTTCTTGTAAACACAAGGTTCTTCTTCATTCTGACGGAAGCCAAACCCTTTGACCACTTCATCAAAACGAATGTTCCAACTCCGAGATGCTTGCTTTAACCCATAAATGGATTTCTTAAGCTTGCATATTTTTCCAGCATTCTTTGTATCAACAAAACCTTTGGGCTGTATCATATACACGTCCTCTTCCAAATTTCCATTTAGAAAGGCTGTTTTAACATCCATCTGCCATATCTCATAATCGAAATAAGCAGCTATTGCTAGAATGATCTGGATAGATTTAAGCAACGCTACTGGCGAGAATGTCTCGTCGTAGTCAATTCCTTGAACTTGTCGAAAACCTTTTGCAACAAGTCGAGCTTTATAGACGTGAACATTTCCATCCATATCCTTTTTCTTTTTATGGATCCATTTGCACTCTATGGGTCTAACCCCATCAGGCGGGTCAACCAAGTTCCAAACTTGATTGTGTCCCATGGAATCTATCTCGGATCTCATGGCACTTTGCCATTTCTCAGAATCTGGGTCCATCATTGCTTCTTCATAAGTCACAGGTTCGTCATCGTCTAACAATAACAAATCTCCACGCAACTCACGGATTCTTGCTGACCTTCGTGGTTGCGGCGGTGTTTCTATTGCCACGGGTATCTCAACTTGTTCTGCTACATTAGTGTCGATGTTTTACACCGGCAATAAATATATGGGGCTAGTCGGCGGATGTAAACTCGGTGGATTGCAAAGGAACACAGAGGGATTTTATACTGGTTCAGGCCCTCAATGTGAGGTAATACCCTACGTCCAGTTGTGGTGTTATTCCTTTGAGGATTTGTGGTGGTGATTCTGGTGAACCAACTCAACCTGCCCTCATGGGGCGCCCTGCCTCCCCTTATATACTGGGGGACAGGGTTACAAGGTAGGAGTCCCCATCGGATTACGACTAGGAGATCTCCCCTTAGAGATATAACGCACCCGACTAGGACTGTATATTCCTTTCTATACAAGGCGAAGTCTGCCGAATTTAGCTATATCTCTAATTACAAGGCTAGGCCCATCCTCTATCCGAGTGGCCCATATGCTTGTCATGAGGTACCCGGGGCCCATGGCACCCACAGTAGCCCCCGAGACCTTCATAGTTGAGTCACAGCTGATGCCAAGTGCTCATCCTCCACGGTGAAGTCTTCCCGAGTGCATTGCTCCCGAGTGCTCTTTGTCTGAGTGCTGCTTCTCCCGAGTCCTGCTTCATGTCAGCTGGCAGCGAGGCTATGAAGGGCTCCATGTAGATGTTGGAATAGTGTGCGCCGAATAGGCGCACCTATTAGGTGTAGCCCCCGACTTTGTGCTTAATTGTGAAAACAATTAAACATGAAGTCAAAGATCTTTAACCTTGTAGTCTTTCCGAGTAGATTACTACTGGGTACATGAGACTCTTCGGTATCATGTCAACCGGAATATGATTATAGTCTTGCCGAGTAGGGAACTACTCGTATATAGGACTCTTCGACTTCATGTCAGTCGGAATGTGTGTTTATAGTCTTGCCGAGTAGGATGCTACTCGTATATGGGACTCTTCAGCGTCATGTCAGCTGGAAAAGGGGGTGTTTATAGTCTTTCCCGAGTAGTATACTACTCGAAAATTAGACTCGTCGGCATCATGTCAGCCGGAAAAGGTGTTTATAGTCTTTCCCGAGTGGCGTCCCATTCGGAAGTTAGACTCTTCAGCTCGTCAGCTGGAAGATTGTTTATAGTCTTTCCCGAGTAGTGCACTACTCGAAGGTTAGACTCATCCGCGTCATGTCAGCGGGAATGAGAATTTTATAGTCTCTCCCGAGTAGTGAACTACTCGAAAGTTAGACTCATCCGCGTCATGTCAGCGGGAATAATGCTGCTCATGGCAACTGGTGGCCACGCATGTAGGCCGAGTACCACTGTATGAAAAATAAATCCATTACGTGGTTAGGTGTACTCAAGAGAGATACCTGCATCTCCAATTTTAATGAAGACCAGCTTGTGATCCTTGTAAGGATGTATCCTCGAGACCTGGTGGATAAGACAGATACCCAAACATATATGTTTAGCAATAAGGCTCTCATGAAGCATATCTGTTTACCTCATCGGTTCCTGTGGGTAGCACCAGCGCTATAATTTCAACTCAGCCTGCGGGCGGCCCACATGGAGCATGCTACTGTAGGAACTCATATCTTGGTGGCTGCTACCAAATAAGCCGGCCTGAGCCGACCTATCCAGCATAGCTCTAGAGAAGTATCATCCATCGCATGTCAGGATGAGTATGGCGGCATTGGTAACCGCAATCAGCCAGAGAAATCCTTATTCGCAAGCCTTTCCGACTTACGTTCTGGATGCAAACTGGTTGCCACATGTACCCGAGTAGGTATGTTGCAGGATCTGCTTGCCCTCCTCAGGTGTGACGCAGTGCATGAGAACTCCGGATGCGCTTTGACGATGTAAGTCTTCTCTGACTTGGGAAAAGCCGAACAAGGTACCCGAACCTTGCATTAGCAGAGGGTTAGGCTGGTGACCCTCATGGGGCGTACCCTATCCAACAGAGTTATAGCCAAGCTAGGCACCCGAACCTTGCATTAGCATAGGATTCGGCTGGCGACCCTCATGGGGCGTACCCAACCTGACAGAGTTGCGGCCAAATAAGGTACCCGAACCTAGCATTAGCGTAGGATTCGGCTGGCGACCCTCATGGGGCGTACCCTACTTAGCCGAGTGGTATACAGCCCCGACTGGCGCCGGGGGCCGATTGTTGGCTCGCATGGAGCGTAGTCGGGGAAGATGACGTCCCGACTGGCGCAAGTACTCGGTGAGTAGCCCTCATGGAGCATCCCGAGTGTATTTTGGCAGACTTGTCCAGCCCCCGAGCGTAGGAGATAGGCTCGAAGCCCTGAGTTCCTGTCACGCATATCCGGAGCTGGGCTTGCAATATAAAAATATCGGATGAGTAGCATCTGATGATGAAAATAATCACCCGAATAAAATGTATTTTACAATGTATGTAAATACGTGTTCTTCCTCTTTTTGATATTAATTTCCTCGAGTAGTTGACCCCTTACGTTTAAGCACTCTGCCCGACTAGTCATAGCCCCCTAGCGTCGGGAGTTGGCTCATGGCTCTTTCCCAGGCACGCGTTTTGGGTGACTTGAGTTCGTCTTACATGGAGCAGAGTTTCACGGATCGAGATTTATGCTACTCGAGTACTTTTGTAATCATTTAAGAGCAAAAACGGAAAAAAGTAAATGCGCAGCTTATACACCTATTAGGTGTAAGCGGCTGTGGCACTAGCAAGGCCGAGTGAGGAGATGTTTATCAGAAAGCGACTTAGCTGTTCGGTATTTGGGAGTGGGGATGCCATCCTCGTGTTTGAGCTTGTGAGCCCCCGAGCATGTCACTTGTTGTTCTGATAATCTTCAGTTGTTGAAGGTCGAAGGCGGTTGTGACCGACTGCCACAATAGAGCCGTCTGACTTGCGTTTGCGATTCCCAGCTTTAGTCGGGACCGCGTCGTCGGTGTCGTCCCGCTTCTTCTGTCAGGGTGACTTGTTGTCATCGAGGGCCTCGGCAACGGCGTGGGCCGAGTCGGCGTACTTGTTTGCCATGTCGAATAGGGCCTTGACAGAGTTGGGAGGCTTCCGCGTGAATTTGTCGATGAACGAGGTGTCTTTGACTCCTTTTCGAAAGGCGGCGATGACGACCTCATCCTTGATGTTCGGGATTGAGTTCCTCTTCTCAGAAAACCTCTTGATGAAGTCACGAAGAGACTCGTTCTTCCTTTGACGCAACTGATATAGGTCGTACTCAGAAGATGGCCTCTCGTATGTTCCTGGAAATTGGTGATGAAAACGTTCCCGGAGTTTCTCCCAAGAGCCGATTGATTGCTTGGGAAGTCCTGTTAGCCATGTCCTCGCTGAGTTGGCTAGAGCAACTAGGAGGTAGTTAGCCATGACTTTGTGGTCACCTCCAGCAGCTTGGATTGCCAGAGTGTATGCTGTGAGCCAGGACTCGGGATCGGTCTTGCCGTCGTATTTTTCGATGCTTGTAGGCTTGAAACCCGACGGCCAGTCGACCTATTGTAGCTCCTGGGTGAAGGCCGGTATGCCTTCGTCTTCATGAGGACTCCGACCCCGACTACGGCGGCGAAACCGCTCGTGGTGGAGGCCGAAATGCTCGTTCTCGTCTTCCAGTTGGCGTTGCTCGTCTTCTTCTCGTTCGCGGCGCCGAGCATTGGTGTCCTGCCGAAGATCGCGCCATAGTTGGCCTCGGAGATCCCGGTTGTCCCGACGGTCACTTCGACGTTGCCGGTTGTTGTTTGGGTTGCCGAATGACGTTTGGCGTGACTCCGTGTGCAGCTGACTAGAGCCGGCCACTCGGCGTCGCTTTGAGGTAGACGAGACTGCCATTGGGGATGCCGACCGGTTGGTCGGTATGAGGGTATCTCCCGACTGTTGGTGCTGCTGACATGCAGCAGCGGTAAGCATGGCTTTTATCCTTGCAATCGTCGGGGTGGCCTGATGATCAGGCCCAAGCTGGACTGTGTCCAGTAGGGTTGCAGCGGCCACGATGTTCTGTTGGGGAGTAACGAAGACATCGTGGTCACCGACTCGGGTTTGGAGGATTTGCTGCTGAGCGGTTTGCTCAGCCTTGCGTAGATCGTCGTTGCGGGCGTGCAGGCGTCTTGCTTCTTCCTCCTGTTGTTGTTGCAGTCGGCAGGCCTCCTCCTCTTGTGGCTCGTGTCGTCGGCATGATTCCTGAATAGGAGTAGAGCCTCTGGATGCCATGAAATTTCTCGCGGCGGAGTGAAGCTTGCCGAGCTGGTATCCGACTTGGAGTCGGAATCCGACTGGGAGTCGTAGTCCGACTGAGAGTCGTAGTCGGAATAGTTGATGGGGGTGATTACAACTCCGACCTCCCTAGATCCGATCTCGAGCGGCTCGGAGCCGTATCCGAGTCGAACTCCAGGGGATCGGGTTTGCCGCGTCGGATGTAGATTGTAGATATCCGCGGCGTCGCTGAGTCCGAACGGGAAGTTGACGATCTCTTCCCTTCTCGGCCCGATCTCGGCCGGCTCAGAACCGAGTCCGAGTCGAACACTGAAAGGAAGAGTTGTCCCTGGACTCGGGCGTATTGGAGATCGCCGCAGCATGTCGTCGAAGATTGCCGCAGCGTCGTGTGGGCCGACTGGCGCGGAGTCAGCTGGTTCCTCGGCCGGTTGGATCGGGTCCGTGTTGGCCAGGGTGAGATTGCCGATCTGGTTGGTGACGAAGTCGAGGCTTCTGAATGCGATTGTATCTCCGGGGGAGAGTTTGCCGCCGTCGACTTCGGTTGCTGGATCCATCGAGCTTGTAGATGTAGATCGCGCCGAATCCCCTACCTGGCGCGCCAACTGTCGATGTTTTACACCGGCAATAAATATATGGGGCTAGTCGGCGGATGTAAACTCGGTGGATTGCAAAGGAACACAGAGGGATTTTATACTGGTTCAGGCCCTCAATGTGAGGTAATACCCTACGTCCAGTTGTGGTGTTATTCCTTTGAGGATTTGTGGTGGTGATTCTGGTGAACCAACTCAACCTGCCCTCATGGGGCGCCCTGCCTCCCCTTATATACTAGGGGACAGGGTTACAAGGTAGGAGTCCCCATCGGATTACGACTAGGAGATCTCCCCTTAGAGATATAACGCACCCGACTAGGACTGTATATTCCTTTCTATACAAGGCGAAGTCTGCCGAATTTAGCTATATCTCTAATTACAAGGCTAGGCCCATCCTCTATCCGAGTGGCCCATATGCTTGTCATGAGGTACCCGGGGCCCATGGCACCCACAATTAGCATCACTCGTAGAGTCCTTTCCTATTGGCTCATCTTGAACTTCTTCAAGATACACCTTCCGTCCACTTTTCTCTCTTTTGAGAAACTCTTTCTCTAAGAAAACACCGTTTCGAGCAACAAACACTTTGCCCTCTGATTGGTTGTAGACATAATACCCTAAAGTTTCCTTCGGGTATCCCACGAAAAAACACTTGTCCGATTTGGGTGTTAGTTTATCTGACATAAGTCTTCTGACATAAACTTCACAACCCCAAATTTTCAGAATAGACAAACTGGGAGTCTTACCAGTCCACATCTCATATGGTGTCTTAACTACGGACTTAGACGGTACCCTATTTAATGTGAAAGCAGCTGTTTCTAGAGCGTATACCCAAAATGATAAAGGTAGGTTCGACTGGCTCATCATTGACCGAACCATGTCTAACAAAGTCCGATTACGTCGCTCGGACACGCCGTTTCTCTGAGGCGTTCCAGGTGGCGTAAGCTGTGGAACAATTCCGCAACTCTTTAGATGATTGCTAAACTCGTGGCTCAAATATTCGCCTCCACGATTAGATCGCAAGGCCTTAATTTTCTTGCCACGTTGATTCTCTACTTCATTCTGAAATTCTTTGAACTTTTCAAATGTCTCAGATTTATGTTTCATTAAGTAGACATAGCCATATCTACTAAAGTCATCAGTAAACGTTATGAAGTATTGGAATCCGCCTCTAGCTGTCGTACTCATTGGTCCACATACATCAGTATGTATAAGTTCCAATAAGTTAGACGCCCTCACAGGAAAACCTGTAAAAGGCGCCTTAGTCATCTTTCCCAGCAAGCAAGCCTCACATGTCTCGTATGATTCAAAATCAAACGAGGTTAAAAGCCCATCAGAATGGAGCTTCTTCATGCGATTCTCACTTATATGACCTAAACGACAATGCCACATATAAGTAGGACTTAACTCATTAAGCCGAGGCCTTTTAGCATTAATATTACAGACAGGTGCATCATCAAGATTTAAAATAAATAACCCATTCACAATGGATGCAAAAGCCACAAACATGTCGTTCTTAGAGATAACACAACCATTGTCTTTACTCGCAAAAGAATAACCATCCTTCATCAAACATGAAGGTGACACAATGTTTCGACTTAAGCTAGGAACAAAATAACAATTATTCAATTCCATAATAAATCCTGACGGTAGGTGGAGTTGCATCGTCCCAACGTTCAACGCAGCAACTCTTGCATTATTGCCCACGCGGAAATCAACTTCTCCTTTTCCCACGCTTCTACTTCTTATCATTCCCTGCATCGTATTGCAAATATGAGCAACCGATCCGGTATCAAATACCCAAGAATTAATATAAGAATCAGCGAGGAAAATGTCTGTAATATAAACAACAAGTGTACAAGCTGCAAGAGTACCTTTACTCTTCCGATCCTTCACGGATTCCAAGTACAACTTGCAGTTCCTCTTCCAGTGACCTGTCCCCTTACAGTGAAAGCACTCATCTTTAGGATCTGGACCAGCCTTGGGCGCAGGTGGGTTTGGCTTAGAGATCTCATCCTTAGCCTTGCCCTTTTTCTTCTTCCAAGAATTGCCCTTCCTCTTGAAGTTAGGCCTGTTTTGGACCGCCATCACATGGCTGCTTCCAGCTCCTTTCTTGATATCAGCCTCTGCTGTTTTAAGCATGCCACACAATTCATTCAAGCCCCTCTCCGCCCCATGCATATGGTAGTTCGAGATGAAGTTTCCATAGCTGGGTGGAAGAGATGCAAGAATAAAATCAGTGGCCAACTCTTGGCCAATTGGGAAGCCTAGCTTCTTGTAAACGCCAAAATTTGGTAAGGCCCTGTATCAGATTCGGTCAAAGGAGAGATTACAGTCAACTGACGGAGAAAAGACCGGAATCGGGAAGGAGCCGTGAAGACCGTTACTTGGCAATTATTTACTGTACCTATTAGTTAGGCAGGTATTTATCTTTAGGAAACCTGATCTCGTGTCCGGTCAGGATTAGTTAGCGTTTTCTGTTATAGATAGGAAATCATGTATCGTGCCCTATCAGGACTATGCCAACTCGGGGTATATATACGTATGCACGGGTGCCTTGTAAATCATCACAACGATCAATACAAATTTCGGCGCATCGCCACCCCTTCGACGGGATCCTGCTTCTCGAGCCGGGCTGCATCGGTTAGGTCCGAACTCCTGCGAGAGGGTAAGTCTCGTCACCCCGGCTACCTATCGGCTAGGACTTCCTTGGTTAGGTCCGATATTCTAGTCGGTTTATGGTAGTCGGCTTACCACGATATATTTACTTTATCTATGGCTGCATCAGTTCAGTTTGACCTCATAGATTGATTAGGTATATCACATCACGCGTGCATAGATCGTATCGGCTTACTGGGAGCGATTTATCATCAGTTCGTGCTGCATCGGTTGGGTCCGACCTACTGAACTGCTAGTGATAAGTCGGTCCTGCTAGGCCGATGCTTTGTGTGCAGGCGTTTTATCGGAGTGCATAGCCGGTAAGTTATCTTCATCACGGTCGCATCATATCTATCGGCCCATTGAGGTATCGTTATCATTGTTGGTCTGTGCTGCAACGGTTGGGTCCGATCTACTAGACTGACGATAATAGCTTTACTCTTGATGAGCCGATGGTGTTGTGCGATGGTGTTATCGGAGTGCTTAGCCGATAAGTTATCTGTTAAAGCCGACTACATTTATTCATTGTCTTATTCTATACTCGCTCTGTTCAGTAGTCGACTGGCTCATCAATTATCTATCATTTATGTTATTGCATGCCTTATCATATATTCTTGCCTATATTATTGTTACAATCGGCTAAGGACCAGCCGATGGGTTTATTCTGCCGATCCAAGTACAAGTACAAGGAGGTTCCTGGGCACGACCCCAGGTGAGGGCCCGGGCACAAGCTTAGGTAAGGACCAGTGTACGGGCCCGGACAGCGGATGAAGACCCCGGGAGCCGATATAAGCAAGGGCCCGGGCACAGGCATATCTTCACGGCAACACCAGTAACACTAAATTATGATCGGCTAGGATTTATTTGATTTATTTACTTATGCATTATACCTGTTTATTTTACCAAGTTTATAGCCGGTTTTTGAGCATCCCTTCGATGATCGGCTAGCACGATACTTGTGTATTATTATGCTATTGCTCCTGCCATCATCGGCTCTAAGCCGATGTATAAGTGCTACAGTGCGTATCGGCCATCGGCCGATGAGATGAGTCCAAGCCGGCTTCCAGCCGATTGGCTCGCGAATTTAACATTTCTTTCTCCTTGTCAATTACAGGGTCAAATTGACTGGCACGCCTACGAACCTCAAGACTTTAGGACCTGCACTGGAGCTAAGCAGATCTCCCAGGCCTTCGCGTGTCACCCAGACGCCGGACGGGCCCTTGCGGGTTTTCGGCGTCAACACGCTTTTGGCACGCCCGGTGGGACCGAAGTTTCAACAAACACAGTTTCAATCAAGATTTCAACATGGCCGGAAAAGAAGTCAAGACGGACAACGTAATTCCGGTCACCATGGAAGATCTAACTGAAGAGCAAAAACAGCAAGTTGAACAGACCATGACAAATTTCTAGAAGCTGTGCCTAGAATCCTTCAGTATGACAAGGCAAGGGCCGATTCAGAAGTCTCAATTTCCAAAACCAGTACTGGTAGGAGAATCGAGCTGCACACAACCCAAGAGTCCACCAATCAAGCCTTTGCAGGAGATGGTTAATGAGGCTGTTCACCATGCGCTTATCAATCAGTCGGGGATCTTGGTAAATACATTACATAACCTCATCAAGAAGACTGTTGATGGATCAATTGCCCAAGAACCAACTCGGGTTCCTGTTTACCTCCCACCGAAGGTTGAACCAACTCAGATTGCTCACAACATCAACAGAGATATACCAGAGCATATGTTTACACAGAACCAGGCTGGGGGGCAGCAAGATATTCCTGCTGGGTACCATCGGACTGCCTATTATGGAGGATATCAGCAAAATTATCCAGGAGGCGGAGCCGATCCGGGTACTTACCAGAGGGAGTATCACAGACAGAATCGGCAACCAACCCCGCCGATACAGTATCAGCAGTATCAACAGGAGAATGTAAGAGAAGAAGACTTATCGGCACGGGTTGAAGAGATAGTAAGGGAGCAATTTGGGATCAAGCCCAAGGAACAAGCATTCATGTATCGGCACCCATATCCTGAGTGGTTTGATAGGTTCCGTTACCACACCGATACAGGGTCCCGGATTTTCTAAGTTTTCAGGGCAGGACAACACGTCTACAGTAGAACATGTCAGCCGATTCCTGGCACAGTGCGGGGAGGCATGGCTGAAGAGGCCCTGAGGGTTAGGTTTTTCCCCTATCACTATCTGGATCGGCTTTTACGTGGTTTCTCCTCATTACCGCGAATTCTGTTCGGGGGTGGGCCGATCTAGAGAAGCAGTTTCACAAATATTTCTTTGCTGGAATTCATGAGTGGAGACTGTCGGATTTGACATCGGTTAAGCAACGACTAGATGAAACAGTACCGGAATATATTCAGCGATTTCGGGATATCAGAAACCGATGTTATAGTTTGAATCTGAGTGATGGGCATCTGGCCGATCTGGCTTTCCAGGGTCTGCTGGCGCCGATTAAGGAGAGATTTTCTTCACAAGAGTTTGAATCCCTGTCGCACCTGGTACAGAAGGTATCGGCTCATGAAAGCCGATTTCAAGAGGCGAAAAGGGACAAGTACCAGAGGAGGGTTGCTCAGGTTCAGGTATATTCAACAGACTCAGATGATGAGGAATCCGATGCTGAAGTTGGATTGGCGCAGTGGGCCAGGAACAAGAAGTCAGTATCATGACCGTGGGTCAAAGATGTCGGCAAGGAGGAACGGTATGATTTTGATGTTAGTAAAGCCGATAAAATCTTTGACTTGTTGTTACAGGAGAAGCAAATACAATTGCCGCCAAACCATGTGATTCCATCAGCTGAAGAACTAAAGAAGAAGAAATATTGCAAGTGGCACAATGTGATATCGCACCATACTAACGAGTGCAAGGTTTTTCGGCAACAAATTTAGTTGGCTGTTGAGCAAGGATGAATCAAGTTTGAAGACAAGAAGCCAATGAAGATAGATGGGCACCCGTTTCCCGTAAACATGGTCTTACGCGGGTCATCATCAAGGATCAGGCCGATGGAGCAAGACATCAAAGTACAAGTCAAGGATTACTTCATCGGACATGATAGAAAAAAATACTCAAGATATGAAGAACAGAGGGATGAACCAGAACAGATATAATCCGCATGACTGCCCATTTTTCGCGTTCTGCTGGGATCAAGGGATGAGACTGCCATCAGTTGAAAATTGCCCCTGAGTGTAGCAGTTCGCAGTAAATCGCCCAGCAGATTTTTCGGGAGATCGGTCGCTTAGGAAACAGAGCATCAGTTTCATAGCCGATTAGGCATCCATGAAGAGTTTCTTGAAGAGGATGAAGAAGGAAGCACATGAGAAACAGGTCAGAATCCTCAATGGTGTCCTAGCGCATATTCACGAAGAATCAGAAGAGAAGGGCACAGCGGTTACGACACCGAGAGCAAAAGGAAGAGCAGCGCCAGATCAGGAGGAAGCCGATCATCGTCCCAAGAGGACCAAACAAGTTTGGCGAGTAAGGAGGAAGGACGATGAAATGCATCAGCTCCGGTGGACATGGTTTCTTTCTGCCCAGGGAGTATAAGCGCTTTCATCAGATGAAGAAGGCGATGAGGAGGTTTTCGCTCAACTGACATTACAATCTGATCAAGCCATATTTGATAAACCTGAGGAGTCAGAGCATCGGCACCTAAAGCCATTATACATCAAGGGTTACGTAAATGGGAAGCCGATGACAAAGATGTTAGTTGATGGAGGAGCAGCAGTTAATCTCATGCCTCATACCACATTCCGAAAGTTGGGGAAAACCACCGAAGATCTGATTAAGACAAATATGGTGCTTAAAGACTTCGGGGGAAATTCATCAGAGGCGAAAGGCGTGTTGAACGTGGAGCTAACAGTGGGAAACAAGACATTGCCAACTACGTTTTTCGTCATCGACGGAAAGGGGTCGTACAGCTTGCTCCTCGGTAGGGACTGGATTCACGCAAACTGTTGCGTGCCTTCGACAATGCATCAATGTCTGATACAGTGGCAGGGAGATCAAGTCGAGGTAGTGCTAGCAGATCGGTCGACCAATATTGCCATGACCGATCTACCAGTCTGGGAAGCTGATGGTGTTGACTGCCTATCCGGGAGAGTTTGGGAAGGCGACTATCTCAAGGTTACTAGCCAGGGAATACAGCCGATCCAGCAAGTCGGCTCTGAATTATTACTTTGATGGGCTCTATTGAAGATTTTGAGGGGAAATTGGGGCAAGGATTTACGTCGGCTGATGATTTGGAAGAGATCGATATTGGACCAGGAGATAGACCAAGGCCGACGTACATAAGCAAAAAATTAGGTCCTGAGCTACGAGAGGAATTGATAGCACTGCTGAAGGAGCATCGGGATTGTTTTGCCTGGGAGTACCATGAGATGCCAGGATTAAGCCGATCGATTGTTGAACATCGGCTGCCTATTAAACCAGGGTACCGGCCATTCAAGCAGGCTCCAAGGAGGTTCAAGGCAGCCGATCAAGGCGGAGATCACAGATGCCAATTATAAGATGACGCCTGAGGGGGTCTCATATGTATTGATTTCCGGGATCTAAATAAAGCTACCCCTAAGGATGAATACCCATGCCGATAGCGATTTGTGGTGCAGCCTCGGGGTCACACAAGTTAGTGTTGGCGAAATGGGACTGGGGGCCCACAGCCTGCGGGGCCGCGTGGATCCATAGCCACGTCAGTTGTCATCTCCCACCATGCGCCATTCCCCCGCTATAGGCCAAGGCCCCGGGCATTCCGGCGGTCTCGTTGCCTAACGGCAGGCTCTGAACCAGCTCCCCAAATATTCGCATTAACGGTGGAGCATCTCAGGAGACAGCCGCTGTCACGTCTCTGTGCTTCCAGCCGAAACGACAGCACCTTGACGCTCCAGCCGCCCACAGCAGACCATGCTCCGGCGGATACTGGACGTCTTCGGCACGGCGCGGCAGCAGCGGCGTGCGTGCGAACGAGTGTAACTAGCTCTTCTCACTGTGGACTCCCCTAAAGGAGGATCCAGCCACCAGGGAAAGAGCAGACTCAACGAGACCTACAATCCCACACCGAGCTCACTCGACTGTTTCTCTTCCTTAGCGCCGCCAAGCGGCTGAGCTCACCCTTGTAAACACCAAGCCACATTCATCCACTACATAGCATACTCACAGGAGTAGGGTATTGCGCTTCCACCCGAACCTGTCTATGAGTTCGACGGTTCGGACGGTCCGATCCGGAACGGACGGTCGACCCTTGTACCTTCCAGCTCGGGCCCCCTCTGTTCCCGCCCGCGCTGATGTCTGACGCCGTGTCCGCCTGAAGAACTACTCCCCTGGCCGATCTCAGGGGGTCTCCTGACTTCCCGACGTCGGGGTTCCATCCTTCGACAATCAGCTTCATGGACGGCAATGCAGGATACAATCAGATTTTTATGGCTGAAGAAGATATACACAAGACTGCGTTTCGGTGTCCTGGAGCTATCGGCTTGTATGAGTGGGTAGTAATGACTTTTGGATTAAAGAGTGCCGGTGCAACGTATCAAAGAGCGATGAATTATATATTTCATGATCTCATCGGCTTGTTGGTAGAAATCTACATTGATGATGTGGTGGTTAAGTCTAAAAGTGAGGAAAGCCATATAGCCGATTTACGAAGGGTGTTGGAGAGGGCCAAGAAATACGGATTGAGGATGAATCCCAATAAGTGCGCTTTCGGTGTGTCGGCTGGGCAGTTTTTGGGCTTTATGGTGCATGAGCGAGGGATTGAGGTTAGTCGGCGAAGCATCAGAGCTATTAAGACTACAAAACCACCAAGCAATAAGACAGAGCTGCAATCATTGATCGGCAAGATTAATTTTGTAAGAAGATTTATATCAAATTTATCAGGGAAAATTGAGTCTTTTACTCCATTGTTAAAGTTGAAAGCCTATCAAGAATTTGTGTGGGGGGCAGCACAGCAGAAGGCGTTCGACGAGATAAAGAACTATCTGAGTTCCCCACCTATTTTAATTCCGCCGCACGAGAGGAGTGCCGTTCAGGTTATATTTATCGGCCCGATGAGAAGTCCATCGATCCGTTTTGGTACAAGAGTTTGAGGGGAAGGAGCGAGTTGTGTTTATCTGAGCAGAAGGCTTTGGATGCTGAAACGAGATATCCTGCGGTGGGAAATTATGCTTGTGTTTATATTTCTCGTGTACAAAGTTAAGGCATTTATCATCCTATCGGCTGAGTGTACAGTAGTTTGCCAGGCCGATGTGGTCAAATATATGTTGTCGGCTCCAGTCTTGAAAGGGCGAGTTGGCAAGTGGGTTTTTGCTTTGACAGAGTTCGACTTGAGGTAATGAATCGGCTAAGGCGATTAAAGGGACATAGGCAGTGGCCGATTTTATTGTGTACAACACAGAGGGGCTCACGAAGACTATGTAGAGCCGATCCCATGGACTTTGTTTTTCGATGGATCGGTTTGCAAGCATGGATCTGGTATCGGTTTAGTGATCATGTCGCCTCGGGGGGCAAGTTTTTGAGTTTGCTTTTACAATTAAGCCTTATCGGACTAACAATCAAGCAGAATACGAGGCGTGTTAAAAGACTTCAACTCTTAAAGAGATCGGAGCGATGTCATAGAGATAATTGGCGATTCTTTGTTGGTGGTCAAACAGTTGTCTGGAGAATATGAGCAAAAGGATGATGTTTTGAGGTCATATTATGCGAAGTGTACGGATTTGTTAAGAGATTTCAAAGATAGTATCAATAGATCATATTCACCAGGAGCAGAATTTAGAAGCCAAATGATCTTGCACAGATTGCTTCAGGGTATCGGCTGGATAGGCAAGTTGAGGTTGAGATAGCCGATATTGACATCCAGAACAAGGCCGATGACTGGAGACAGGAGTTGTTGATTACTTGCAAAATCCATCGCAATCGGTTCTCAGGAAAATTCGGTATAAAGCTACTAAATATGTGCTGCTTGAAGGGAGTTGTATTATCGGACTTTTGATGGAGTTCTGCTTAGGTACCTGATATTTGGAAGAAGCCAAAGTGGTTATGTGCGAGGTGCATGAAGGAGTCTGTGGGACTCATCAGTCGGCTCATAAGATGAAGTGGTTGCTGAGAAGAGTAGGGTATTTTTGGCCGACAATGCTGGAGGATTGTTTTAGGTATTATAAAGGGTGTCAGGATTGCCAAAATTTAGAAATATACAGCAGAGCACCAGCATCGCTATGAATCCTATCATCAAACAATGGCCGTTCAGAGGTTGGGGGATCTCTCTTGAATGATCGGAGAGTTTTTCCTCCATCAAGTAAGGGCATAAGTTTCATATTGGCAGCAACGGGGTTATTTTCCAGTGGCGAGAGCGGTTCTTAAAGAAAGTTACGTCCAATGGAAGAATCGAGTTTTGTGAAGGAGCATTAATTTATCGTTTGGGCATTCTAGACGATAACTACTGATCAGGGGTCCTATCTCGTGTTATGAATTTCAGCAGTTTGCTACCGTATGGGGATTAAGTTATTGAATTCATATCGCTTATTATGCTCAGGCCAATGGAACAGGCGGAAGCTTCTAATCAGAGTCTGAATCAAGTTAATTAGCGGAAGACTTGATGAGCAGCCGAGGCGATGGCATACTAGTAGCTGACTTTCACTATGGCCTATCGGCAGTGGCAGTCATGGATCTACTCGGGTGCACGGCCCGTATCAGTTAGTATAAGGACATGGAGGTGGTTAAACCATGGAACTAAGCATCGGCTCTAGAGATTTCTTTGCAGATCAGTTGACAGCAGATGATATATAACTTAATGACAGATGACTTGAAGATTTAGCTCAGAATCGGTTGAGGCGTTGGAGAGGATCAAGGAAAATAGGCTAAGGCAGCTCGGCATTACCAAAAGGTGGTGAATAAGTGTTTGCCGAGGGAGATTCGTGTGGAAGTTGATTTGCGATCGGGTCCAGCGATAATAATTTTGGAAAATGGTCGGCCTAATTGGGAGGGGGCTATAGGATGAAATCGCTGTTGCCTGGTAATGCCTATGTGTTAGAAGATCTGATGGGACACGAGTTTGCTAAGCGCTTAACGGGAAATATCTGCAAGAATACTAGCCCTAATGCGTGGTGGATCGATCCTTGAATCGGTTGAGTAGAGGCTCGATTTCTAAAAGCAATTCGGAAAGCCGACTTTTTCTCCAATTGCCTAAAGATAGCCGATATCGATCTGATATCGCTTTAGATTTAAACGAGCAGAAATATTTCAGGGTTGGAAGGGATAAGTAGCAGCGCCGATCGGATTATATGAGCACAAGGGTTGATCGGCATGTTCGCAGAAATAGTTTAGTTACGAAGTTTTAAGATTTACAAGACTTTTGGATCACTTTCATTGCGTGCAGCGGATCTGAATCAATCTCCTTGATAGCAGGATGTATCTTCATGCGGAGCCCGGGATGTCCTTGAGGTTCTTGCGCCGATGAATGACTTGACGCACTGTCGCTTGCAAACGACCTTGGCTCTTGATCTTAGGATGGATTGCCGGTAGGCCGATTAGTTGGGATTTGTTGCTTATAAAGATCTAGAATCTTTTCAAGTTCTGCCAGCAAATGCCTCCTTCTTCTTCCCGCTGGGTTCTAACTTAGGTTGGAGCTCTTTGGGGGGCAACAGCCATTCATCAAGCTTTTTTCCTTCTCTGCTTGGGCTAATAGCCGATCGTCTTGGATGTCTTCGGTGGTCTTTGTTGGTCAGCGCGCTCGGTCTATACGTTGTCTAAGCTTTGATGAGTTTTAAATCTCATGGGATTCTAGATATGCTGCGGGAGTTAGCGCGTCGAAAGTTCTTCGGGCAGATGGTGTTCAATTTCTGAGAATTTTTTGCCCGGATTGGCCCGCAATCTTCCGCTAGCGCGTCAATTGGGGTTTTCCAGCCGGCTGAGGATGCTGTCAGGATATTCAACTACGTCGGCTGGGAAGGATGGTTTGGTTGTTGGCTGGGGCTGTGGATTCTTCTACTTCTAGTCTTGCGATGTCAAAGGAGAAAGATCGGGCTAAGATGCAAACTGGCATCTGGTAAAGAATAGTAAAAAAGTTTAGAGCGGAGTGTGGCATAAAAGAGTACCTGAGGAGGGACATCGGTAGCTTGCGCGACATCGGCTTCACAGGGGTGATTGGTTGGTGTTATCTGGAGGGCTGATGTCAGCCGATGGATAGGGCAGTCTCAACACATCGATATGGTGCTGGAGGACTTGGTGCCAAGAGTGGGCGCTGAGGAGGCATGGCTGTACTTAGGGGACGTCGGAAGAAGGTGAGGTTGGAAGCCGATGACGTCGAGCTGAAGTGGAGCTGGTGACAGATAAATTGAAAACGCGGTAATAATGATGTTAAGACTTGGCGCATACTGAGGAGATGAGGGAGCCGCTGTTGGTCTGGGGGGAGAAGATGGCGTTCGGTGGCAAAATATCAGCAATCGGTTTTTTCTGTTTCGTTTAGGGAGGGGCGATGCGCTAACTTTTTATCCTTTTTGGTCCGTCCGGCCGAGGCAACCTTGAGGAGAGCCATCGGGGATGGAGCGTCGCGCCTAAGTTTGGGGTGGCCGATGAGGGTTGAATAAGTCGGCCGACACTGTTGGCTCTTGATGGGGGCTCGACGTTGGCAGCCTGCAAACGTAGGGGTTAGAGATGATTGGAGATGATGGTTACATTTTAAGCTTGTGGGTATTTATGGTACCTCCAGTCATTCATCGATTCGACGTACCAGTGTCAACGACAGAGCAGTAATAGGTGGGCCCGCCTACAGCGAACAAGTGTTTCTTGTTTTCATTCTGATC